>JAHUTJ010042199.1:0-21231 GCA_036250325.1 Characodon lateralis
TCACACTCTGCTCTTACTGGTGCAATGTGCAATCAATGAAGACTGGCTACCAGGCTGGTCCAATTTAGCCATGAAACCTCCCACACTAAAATGACAGGTGTTTCAGTTTCATTGTCCAACCCCTGTTGTAAATCGTGGCAGCAAATTTCATATTGTCATCCCTGACCTGTCTGCCGTTTCCTTGGTCTTCATGAAGCTGTTTTTTTTTTTACGCAGATTGTACTGAGATTAAATTACACACAGGTGGACTCCGTGTACTAATTAGGGGATCTCTGAAGGGAGACATTTTGTTAAAGGGTAGCAGTAAAGGGGAATAAATACATATGCAAGCCCGCTTTTTGGAGTTTTATTTGCAAAATAAATGAAACCATGTGTCATTTCTCTTTCACTGCATAATTATCTGGTATTTTCTTGGTCTGTCACCTATCCAGACATGTTACATTCAAGTTTGTGGTTGTAAGATAAATATTTCTACATGGCCTTGTGTAAAACTGTTTAGGCAATACAAAATGTTTATTTACTTGCAGAATTTTGCATTATGCAAGAGTTCCAACTTGGTGTACCAACCACATCGAGAACAACAGAATAATTATTTCCGATTTGCACGCTACACATTTTGAGCACTCAGTATTCACTCCATTGAATGTCTGATTGTGTGATAAAGGAGGTGGGTAAGATCCCAAACCCAATCATCATTAAATCACTGCGAGTTTATTTGTTTAAGAGACCACGGCTCAGAAGGAGAGCTCACTAAAACTGGGGTGGTCCACAATCTCCTTTTGTTCATCAAGATGATAAGCTCTTGAACAGACTTTATGTAAAAAATGATGGGAAGGTTAAGGCGTAGAAGGGGAATAAAAATAATCATCATTATTTGAAGTTTATGCATGGAGAACTAGTTGAGTGTTTTTGAGTGCATGAAATAAATAGTATGTTCTACAGTTTTAGGGATGTAAAACATAAATGTATCTATAAGCAAACTAATATCTACAATAAAATGGGTTGGGGTTATGGTGGATTTATATTGAGGAAACCTCTATACTTTTCTCTTGATTCTTTTTTTTATCTCTGGTGTACTAAAAGTGCCATTTTCTTGTGCTTTTTTATTCTCATTCCCTTTTTTCCTCCTTCTCCCTTACTAGCCCCTTCTCAAATCTCTTTCACCTTCCATCTCCATGCACAACACAAAACAGGGGTGAGGGGTATTGCTGCTGGGTTCTCAAGGTCACTTTAACCATCTAAACTGAAGCCATCATCAGCTGCATTCTTTGAACTCCAAATACCAATCTCTCCACTCCCTTTCCTGCATGATGTGACTCTAGACAGGATTTCATCTTGTTCAACTGATCCAGCTCCTTTTAAAATGTCAGGCAAGGTAATTTTGTAAGCCTCTGGGTCTATTGCTAACCATCCGCCATGCTTAACACTCAATTATCTTTATGTCCCTTTTTATTTATTCCTAAAGCTCTTTTTAAAAATAGTGTGGTAGGTCCGTGTTGGTTTCACATTTGCAGTGTTCCCTATGTTTCAAAACAAACAAGTGTGATTTCATACAAATATTCTATTTTGTTGTATAAAGGAGAACTGGAGCTGTAAAGGTCATCTACGTTCTGTGTGGCTTAGAGTGTTTCACAATAATTAACAACCCCTTTGGTGGCTATTATTATAGTTAAATTTTAGTGGTTAGTAAGAAAGGAATATTGAAGAAAGAAATTCCCTTTGGACATTGAGGCTTGGAAATGAACTCTTAAAATTACAGGAAACATCCAAAGGAAAATGTCTATTCTTTCCCTCTCTGGCCTTCCTTTCCTCTGTTCCTCACCGGCAGTGGATTTGGGACCTGAAAGCTTGAGAAAGGTCAGAGGTTATAGAGAGAAAAGCACAGATGACTCTCAGATGGATTAACACTGAGTTATCACAACACCTAAGAGGTCATATTCTTGAGATACCAAATTAGTATTTTTTAAGTCAAAATACTGCAATGCCAAATGAGATGGAATGTTTATGTTTTGTTACATGCATCAAACTTATTCTGTATTTCTTGAGTCTTATGTAAATAGTTTTCAGCACTAGCAAGAAAGAATCCTCTCCATGTACCTGTAGCTATTTAATAAATCTGCCCTCAATAACATTATCAGAAAAGTAGTAGAGCATGAATTCCTTGACAAATTATGAATTCTAAGTTGGAGGTGGGTAAGCTATCATTAATCTTACATGCATGTGAAAACGAAGAAGGGTGGCTTAACACTCTTAAACATAAATTAGCTACAATCCATCAACTTCAGTATATCTCATTCTTGCAGGAAAAGACCAGGATAAGACAGAGAGACTGCTTATCAAAAACCAAACACTGCACTCATTTGTATCCTTCACCAGTGACCAAAATCTTAACTTCCTGGAGCACTGTTGGAGTTTAATAATGCTTGATGAATTCTTCCTATATTGTAGCCTTCTATGGCAAACATCTGTAAGTATCTATGTATATACAGTACTTACTAAAACTATTTTTCAATACTCATACTGAATGCCTGTGACCTTTGATCCTTCAGGAGGCACTACATTAAAAATCAATATCCTTCTGTTATGGATATTTTAATGTAGGCTCAGGAACACTTCAGAAAACCATTGTCAGTTACCACAGTTTGTCGCTATATCTACAAGTACAAGTTTAACTCTTATGCAAAGCGAAGGCCATATGTCAACAACACCCAGAAACTGGGTTGGCTTCTCTGGTCCGTGCTCATCTAAGATGAACTGACACAAAGTGGAAAACTGTGCTGTGGTCTGAAGAGCCCCCATTTCAAATTGTTTTTGGAAATCATGGAAGTTGTGTCCTCTGGGCCAAAGAGAAAAATGACTATCTGACTACTGTTGTCAGTGCAAAGCCAGCATAAGTGATAAAATGGGGGTGTGTTAGTGCCCTTGGCATGGGTAACTTGTACATTTGAGAAGGCATCGTTAATTTACAGGTACTGTAAAGGTACATACGGGTTTTTTTTAGCAACATATGCCATCATCCAAGCATTGTCTTTTTTTGAGGGACGTCTTTGCTTTTTTTAACAAGACAATGCCAAGGCACATTCTGCACATGTTACAACATCGTGGCTTGATAGTAAAAGTGTGTGGGTACTAAACTGGCCTACCTGGACTCTTGATCTGTCTCCCATTGAAAACGTGTGTCGCAAGTACGCAGATAAAAAAAAAAATGCTTGCTGAGCTTGGTATCTTCAGTGTTATATAGTGCTATATAATGCTTTTCATATTATAAAAACCTTATCTCACAGAGAAATGTTGGATAGTTCATGCAAAAAAACATCAAATGTACCCAGAAGGTACTTAGTGACCCAGACTTTTCTAATTAATATTTTATGTGCCCAATAGCAAAGGACAGAGGTATACAAATATAACAGAGGTGGTGGTGTTCATACAACAACATAAAACCGCTAAAGCAAACTGTTAGAAATAACTCACAATTTACGCAATAATTTGTATCTTAAAAGACACATGACCTTTTTTTCACTGACATTAAATAAGACTAAATCCTATTTTCTTTTTTTCTGATTACAATAATTATTTACATTTGCTAATTGTAGGAATAATTAGAGATTATTTAGAGAATTTTTTTTATTAATTTCTTGAAATTTATAGGCTTGCAAATACTAAAGTTACTATGCCTCTAAATAATAGGAGAAAACCCAGATAATGATGCTATGCCTTTGAAGGCTTTTGTCGGTGTAGTTAACGGAAACACCACAAACACACTGCTTTCTTGTGTGACACCATGGAAAAAAATCAAAATAAATCAGGAGAGATGTTTGGAAGATAATTGTATACCTCAACAAATCTGGTTCAGTTATGATCTTTGGGTGTTTGGGTTTTGGTTTTTATTTGTGTTTTGATCACTTTTGAGGTCTTTATTATTGTTTTGAAAGGTCTTGACATATTCAGTTCATTTCTCTGTGTTCATTATTAGAAATGTGTTGCCATAGGTTAATTCCAATAGGTTCAGTTTTTTACTTATGTCTTATGTATTCTGGTTTCTGTGTACTCCAGTTTATTCTCTTAGGTAAGTATTAGTCTTTTTTCACCTTGGTTTGTAGTTTTCTCAATGTGTAGTTTAGTTCTCTCTGTGTTAATCTGTCTCCTTCCCTCAGTTCCCCTGTTCAGTGCTCTCCTCTCACAGCTGTTCCGCATTCCCCTGATTAGCTCACCTGGATCCAATGTCATTCTTCGCTCCTCCCTCAGTATATAAGCTCACTGGTTTTCATTGTTCTTGACTGGTTCCTCCCATTAATCTGCCTGTGCCCCAGCTGTTTTCCTTGTGCAAGAGCTGTAAGTTTTCTCTTTCTCTTTATTAAACCTCCACCAGACTCATGCCAGGTTCCCATCTGCATTTTGGTCCCACTCACTACATACAAAACATGACAAGTTCCTCCTTGGGTACAATTTCCAGATTACTGAAGGTGCCATATTCATTAGTTTAAACTATTATACACAAGTATAAGCACCGTGGTAATCTCCAGCAATCATACCGTTCAGGAAGATGACAGGTTATTTGACCTAGAAATCAAAGTGTTTTGCTGCCACAGTTCAACCCCACAACAAAAGCAAAATGCTGACTGAAACTGGTAATGAGAGTGTCATTATCCACAGTGATACTAGTCCTGTAACAACATAGACTGAGAAACCACTCAGTGAGGAAGATCCCATTACTACAAAAGCAATCTAAGGGGATTAATTATAGATTGCAAATGCAAGCAGGGAGAAAAAATATAATTTTTGTTAGACATTTCCTGTGGTCCCATGAAAGTAAAATTTAAGTGTTTGGTCACCATGAACAACTTCACATTTAAAGGGAAACAGATGTTTGTAAGCCTCAGAATACCATCCAAACTGTGCATAATATTGTGTGGGTGTTTTGCTGCAGGAGGTTCCCGCACACTTGACATAAGAATGACACTGAAGAAAGAACATCATGTGGATGTACTGAAGCAGTACATCAATACATCAGTCAGGAAGTTGAAGCTTGGGAACAAATAAGTCCTCTAAATGAACAATGACCCTAATCCTACTGCCAAATTAGTTAAAAAGTCTTGTTTGGAGAGTATTTCACAAACCTATGATCCCTTTGGAAATCTGTGGACGGAGCTGATTAGGTGTCTGGTAGCAAGGTGGCCTACAAACCTGGCTCTCAACACTTTGATCCTGTGCCCAAATTCCCACATATTGCTGTGAGATGTTGGTGGAAGGATATCCAACCTAGCTTAAACAATTTTAAAGGCAGTTCTATCAAATTCTAAGTAAATCTACAGGTGAATCTCAAAAAATTAGAATATTGTAAAATGGTTCAACATTTTTCTCACTCATTTCAGAAAGTGAAATTCACAAATCATCCAAATTCATTACACTTAATGACATATCCCAAGTTTTTATTTCTTGTAATTTTGGGAATATCGTGAAAAAGTTAAATATGAGAAACTCTGGTGTAGAGAGTGAGAAGAATTTTTGTATACATGGTAACTAGATACATAGTTCCAACTGTATTTAAGCTTTGTATTTGGTGGAATATAGCATGATGAAATTTAATCAGGTACTTATTTTCCTAGCCCACGTTTCAGTCGCCCGTAAACTCTCATGTTCAGATTCTCTGTTGCTATCTGAAAGAATACTACTGGCTTGAAACACATCACAGCTCCTGCATAGCAACAACTTTCCAAAGCAAATAAGAGTTATTTTTACATCTCTAAACATGAACAGATGTCTTTTAGCATTAGCGGTTTATATTTCACAACTAATATAAAACCTTCGCATCATTCTTCGAGGCACAAAAAAGAAATAAAAAGTAGGGCAGTTTGAGCTTCAGTGCGAACATTGTCTCAGTCACAGTACTCCAGCTCCCCCTCTCTCCTGTTAAGGATTTTCCTCTTTTTTCTGTTTTTGCCCTTTCCTTCCATTCAGACCTCCCTTTTCACATGCCCATCTTTATCCCTCTCTCCCTTGTACATTCTTCCTCCTCCCCCAAATCTTTATCCCATTTTCCACTCCACCCTCTTTTCTAATGAAACACATTCATACATCAGATTCTCTCAAAAATCCAATATCCCTCTATCTCTTTATCAGGCACTTTTCCCTCATTGTCCCCACCCTTTGGTTTTTCCCCTCTCTTTCTACATCCTTTTTTCTAAGATCACACATGTAGATTGTACTGCTAAAAAACCAACACAGCAGAAACATAAAGGCTAGCAGCCTAAGTGGTGGATATGATAAAATTGTCCCAACTCACAGTACCAGTTTATTTTTAGTTAAGATTTGATTAACAAAGAAACTTCAGTTGACTTTCTGAGAAAGTAAATACGTTTTTAAATTCCTACAATGGCGTTTAAAGGACATTGTAGGTCAAAGAAAAAAAAGATTTGGCCATGGAGAAGTACTTTTCCAGCACAAAAAAAAACCTCAACAAATTTCAAGATTAATTTCACACAGTTAAATAAAAATCTTGTATATTCTGTGATGTGAATATGCAGGAAAAAAATAGATTTAAGACAGATTTATTGTATTAAAACTAGGATATTATCTGACATTGAAAAGTCAGACAATTTTAATATTTCTCAATAAATAACATTATCAGGAAATTAATAAAAACTCTATTATGAACAACAAATCTAAACAACAAATCTAAACTGGAACAAATAATAATAATAGTAGTAATAATAAAAGTAGTAGGAAGAAGTCAATGCTTATTAAATCCAACCCCAGTTGAATTCATTCAGTATATTTATAATGTATATTTAGTCCACAATAAATAAATATTTTTTACATTTTATATATTTATCTTCCATGTCATAATTATCCAATTTACACTATCTATAACTGTACCTCTGTCATTATTTCTTTGTTCAGGTCTACACCATCTATGTATATATTCTCAGACTTCAAATAAAATAACAAAATTGTATCCAACCTTTTGTGATTCTATATAATTTGTTATAAATTATATATCCTATGAATTGAATCATTTTTAATTTACAGCACAGCTATTATGCAACAGCATGCTACCCAGATCCCCACGTTATACTTTAAACAATGTTTCATCCACATACTTTACCAATAGTGACTTTTTATTACATTTTTTTAATTGAATTAATTTCATACATCCTTATTCATACTGTTTAAAATATTCACTCCATTGACCGCTATGCACATTCTCCTTATTGTTGTTCTTACTTTATGTTAAAATTTTACTCTCCCCTTGACTAGTTAATCAGAATACCAGAAGGAAATCTTAACTGGCACATATGAATGATAGACAGCTAACAGAGCATGGTATATAGAAACAAATTGCCTGTTTCAAGTCAGCCATTTTCCCATTTTGCATTTGTTCTTTAGTAGAAATTTAAAGGCACATAGACTGATCATTCTGCTTGAGATATAATTGTTTGCATATTTCCAGACCACAAAACATTGCAAGATGTTTCACTTTGTCATTATCTAAACATGGTACATTCAAACCCCAATGACCAAGCTTTGCTTCCATGTGATATTAATTAGTGCTTGTACTTTGCTAATCTCTCTTCAAGTAAATGGAATGACTTGTCTGCTTGATGAAATTCCCCGGAAGTCATGCCAGGAAACACTGACTCACATCTTAGTTATGTGAAACTGTTCCTATACTGTAAGCCGTGTCTTTCTAACACCCCCGCCCATCCTATGCATGAATTGTCTACCTAAAAGGTGTTTCTCTTTTCCTGTCCTTAATTCTGCCAACATATCAATGAAACTTGCAAAACATAAACATTTTACTTTAGCTTTGAGACATTATTTTATATACCAAAGCTTGTTTAGGGTCTAAGATTGACAGGTAGCCTCTGGGTGGTCTAAATGGGATGTGGTTTGTTGTTAGTTGGCTCAGGTAAGCCATATATTCCCATTAGTACCAACAGCGGATGAGTGCTTTTTTCTTCTTTTAGCTGTCATTGCTGCCAGATCTAAGTCTTTCGCCTTTTGCAACTACAACAATTGACAACAAAGTCAAACACATCACCCAGAGTTGGGCAAACTAGTGCTAATTGGTAATGCTAACTAGCATGTATTTGCATAGCCCTTTCATGTTTTTCTGAATGTAGATTCAACTCATCCAACAGCTTTTGGAAAAACATGACAGATGGAGCCTTTATGGACTCCAACACCCTACAGAGTAAATTTTGTGATGAGGACATCATTTCTGGAAGATTTTCCTTTAACTCAGATCCTTCCATCCATTTCTACATCAATTTATGAAGAAGCTGAAAGACTTAATCTTCTCTGTAACTTCTGATGAATTTTGTGTTTAGTATTTCTGCTATCTTAAATTGTGTGGGTTAAGTTTATGTAGGAGCTTGACATTTGCCAAATACGACTGGCTTTAAATTTCTATCAACGTGTGCCTCACATATTTTTTTTATAACAAACTAAACTGAGCAATCAGTAATAAGATCATCTACCTACAAGGGGAAATATCAACAAGAAGGATTTTAATTAGCATACTCTGGTTATATGCAAAGTACTGAAATAGATAATGTCTACACCAATTAGGCATAACATTATGACCAAGGACAGATGATGGTAGCAGGCAGGAGGCATATTATTCAGCAAGTAAACACTTTGTCATCACAGCTGATGTTTTAGAAGCAGGAAAAAGGAGAACTGTAAGGATTTGAGTGAGTTTGACAAGAGCGAAATTGCGATGGATAGATACTGGGTCAGAGAATCACCAGAGCTGCAGATCTTTAGGGGTGTTTCCTGTCCACTGTGGTTAGGATCTATCAAAAGGGGTCCAACAAAGGAACATTGGTGAACCGACAAGAGGGTCACTGGCAGCCAAGACTCATTGATGGATGTGGAGAGCAAAGACTGGCCCATGCAGGTCAGTCTGGCAGACAAACTACTCCCTGACCATGAAGCAATGGTCCAGGCGATATTTGATGAAATATGTTTTCCTTTGCAACAGACGGATGGTTAGATGTGAATGTATGTGTTATGGATGCAATGTAATGCGTAGGGCAGTGTTCTGCTGGAAAACCATGGGTCCTAACATCCATATGGATGTTATCAGAATTAGAATCAGAATCAGCTTTATTGGCCAAGATTGTATGGAATTTGACTGTGGTTTCAAGTGTTCACAGCGTACAAACATTAGGTATAAATATATAAAGTGTCCAGGATGTGTTAGATCTGCAGAGATGTTAGCTGCCCCTTTTCTGGCCGTAGACCTGTACAATATCTGGATGGATAGAGGGTAAGCCCCGATGATTCTCTCTGTAGTTGTTTGTTGTAGTGTGGACCTGCCCTGTTCTGTGGATGAGCCAAACCACACAGCAATGAATATACAGAGGATACACTGAATAACGAGCTTGTAGAAGATGATTCCCGCTCCTCGTCCCTCTTTACAAAAATGACTGTACCTCAGCGGTCTGTCAAACATCTGAAGTTTGCAGAGGACACCACTGCCATTGGTCTGATCCAGACCAGTGATGAGTCTACATACAGACTGAAGGTGGATCAGGTGGCACACTGATGTGGTCAGAACCACCAGAGAGCTTAACCCACTTAAGACTTTGGAGATGACAGTGGACTTCCTGAGATAGGAATATGGTATTTTCTATAGCCTCTTTCAGCAGGATAACATGCTCTGCCATAAAGCAAAAAAAGGTCAGGAAAGATCTGTAATGCACGGGTTTGAGGTGTTGACTTTGCCAAAAATTCTCCAGACCTCGATCCAACTGAGCATTTTGGAGATGTGCTGGACAAACAAGTCGGATCCATGGGGCTCCCACCTCACAATTTACAGGACCTATACAATTTGGTGCTAACATCTTAGTGCTAGATACCACTGCACACCTTCAGGGGTCTAGTGGAGTTCAAGCCTTGAAGACTCAAGGATTCTTTGACAGCAAAAGGAAGACCAACACACTAAAAGGCAGGTGGTCATATTGTTATGTGTGATCCATGTATAGGAAAAAAAAAACATATTACAGGGCAGTTAACCTTTCAAATAGTCATCGAGGACAGGAAAGAAATTGTAAGGAATGAATGCACACATCTTTTGTTTGTGTTTTTACCTGGAAGTCATTGTGAAACTGGCATAGTAGGTCTGATCATCAAGTGAGGGGATCAAAGACTAGATGAATGGGATTGATTACACCAGAACATGAGGTATAACAAACCACTAATCTGTTGGTCCATCGGTAGTCGTACATCTTCATCTATCATGCACCATTCTGTCCGTCACCACTGTGGCTTAGGGGCAACCCAGGAGCCAGATATGCTAAATTCCCTTCCTGCACATGCATTTCATGACTCATTCATCAACCTGTCTTTTTCTGTTCATTGCTCATACAAATGTGTCTTAAAGATCGGTGCTTAGTTGATTAAGCCCTGGATAGCTGGATGACAGTTTTGTTTGCCCTCCAAAAAAAAGAAAGGAAATGAGTGTTTTGGCTTTTAACATGAATCAAAATCAGTTTCTTGCAAACATCTGTTTCCTGCTTTGTGGATATTTGTTTGCCAGCAGTTGCTTTACATCAGACTTTGTGTTTAATCCAATTCATAAGCCTCTATTTTGCCCTATTTTCTACTTTGCTAATAACCTCAATCGTGTCACTTAAATGTAATATGAAAACCATGATTCGGTTATCAATGGAAATGTATTTGGGCAGAGAACTTGGAGGGATTCTCCAGCTTGGCTAATGCTCCAAAAAAAAAAAAAAAAAAAAAAAGCTTTTAAAATGTTTTTCATCACAGAAACGGTTATGAGAATCTTGACATCTGTACTTAGCAGACTCCACTTTATAAAGCCACATTCTGGATCAGTGCATGGATCCAGAATGCTGCTAAAAGGTGCAGTATGAAAAGCTAGAATTTTTTCTCCCAGTGGAAATAAAAAACAGAGCTTTGTGTAACTGAGTAACAGAGACATTATTTCCTTTACAGATGGCTAAAGTACTTCCTTTACCACCGACATTAATATGTTCATCAAAAGCAGTTTGCGGTAGTCAGGGAGTTAGAGGCCTCCTAGCTGTTATCACATGCCGCTGAAAGACATCGTCTGATTCAGAAACGGTGGCCCATCCAGCTATGAGGCAATTACCCTGAAAGCAGAGAGGTCGGCGAGAAGGGGAGGTAGGAATGGGCCTGCTAGATCTGCTTATTGGAAGGCCGGGAACAAAGGAAGAGCTGAGAAAAGCTTTGCAGCAGTTTCCTCAAAGGTCAGGAGCGTTGGGTGCACAAGGGAAGAGCAAAGGCCGTGAATTAAAGTTTAATTTTACAGATTTTTTCAGCAATACTTTAAATATTTCAAGGACAGTCATTTTAAGACGCAAAATATACTGGAAATGTGCTGATTCAATACAAGAGGAACCCAGCTTGTTCCACTTCTTTTTTTAGCAAATTGATTAATCTGATAAAAATATACTGCTTCTTTATGATCACTTAATGAAAAGATTTACATTAGTGATTAAATATGTACAGAAAAATTGAGAGATAGTAATAGAAACAACTATCAGTCATAGTATTATGACAACCTAATACCACCCAATTCTTAATGACCACCCAATAGTGCGTTGGACCCCTTTAGCTGCCAAAACAGCCTTGACCCATGAAGCCATGGACCCCACTGAACCCCATAAGTTGTGCTGTTTTATCTCATACCAAGTTGTTAGCGGCATATCCTTGAGGTCTAAGTACGTTGCAAAGTGGGCCTCTATGGATGCGTTGGTTTGTCAAGCACATCCCACAGATTATTAGTTGGGATCAGATATGGGGAATTCGGAAGCCAAATAACACATCAAACTCATCTTTGTGTTCCTTAAGCCATTCCCGAGCCATTTTTGCTTTGTGTAAGAGGGCATTGCCTTGCAGAAAGACAGCATCACTGAATACAGTGCTATTGTTGGTGGTATTTGTAAAAAGAACACCCATATGGATGGCACATACTAGGTGTTCTAGCAGAACAATGCCCAAACCATCACACTGCCTCTGATGGCTTATCTCCTATCAGCATCCTGGTGCTATGTGTTCTCTAGGTATGTTATGCACACACACCAGAGCATCCATCTTATAAGAAAGACAACATGATTTATCAGACCTGGCCACCTTCTTTCCTTGATTTTTGGTCCAATTCTTATTCTCAAATGCCTAAGGGTGGCACTTTGAGGGATGGACAGGGATCATAGCAGGCACGCTGGCTGGTTTGCAACAGTGCAACCCCATGTGCAATAAACTGTGATGCAATGTGTGCTTTAATACCTTTCTATAACAACCAGTTATTCTATGTCCCATCCCTAACAAGGGCAATTGAAAAGATGTGTTAAGTGTTATTCAATTTACCTGTCAGTGGTCATTTGGTCAGCTGATTTGTGAAGTTTTAGTTTTGCCTCACATGGATATAATTCATGAGATATTCATGAGAAAATCCTGCTGTCTACAAGATAGTGCTTTAAAAAATTTTTTTTTTTTTTAATATCAGAGCTCAACTCTGCTTTTGTAGTTATCAAAATGCACAAAAAAACCCATATGCTGAATAGAAGATATTGAAAAAAAAAAGATCATTGTTCCTGACCGTTAGAAGCTTTGATCCATTTTCCTCTGGGTTTTTAAGATTACCACATGTTCTTTTGCACTACACAAAATTGTCTCAGCAAATTTTTCTTCATTGTCATCTGCATACTGTTGGAGTTTAGGTTCAGAAGTTTAACAATATGGGTTGACAAAATGCTCTGTTCAATAAGGCAGCAGCTGGCTGAGTCAGAATGGCTTCCACAGACTGAGACCAAATGGCCTCCGGTTTTATGGGGACACGGTACAGAACAGTGGAAAGGCAGCTAATGAAACGCTCAGGGCCACCACTCCCAACTAAGCAGTACAAGAAATGTTTCTCTAAACCATGCTTCTTATCTGTTCTATTCATCTTTTTCGTATTTTTATAGCAGTAAATTCTTCCGCTCTACCTACTTACAATGTGATTTAAAACACACTATTCTCGTAAAAGTGTTTTTGTTTCATACCAAACCTTGTTTCTGTCCCTTTGAAGATACAATCCTCTCCATCTGTGACCAGCTCATTCTCAAAAGTATGTCTTCCCCTTTGTCTGCAGTTGATAATGCCAGAAAAAAGCTCAAAGCTTAGACTAAAAACAGGCTTGCTTTATATTATCTTGCCAGTGTGTAATGCACATGATCTCCATCTAGAAAATGTGCGTATTTATTCTGTTGAAATAGTCAAAAATGTTAAAAACCTGTTTCCATTAACTGTAATCTGTGCAATGCAAAAAGGAAGGGGACTGTGTTTATTTTGACTCAAGCAAAACAATCTCCATCTCTGCTCCATTCATCTGGCAGATTAATTGGCGCATTTGACTTTTGTTTGCAACACAAGGCTGAGGGCAGACTCCTTGACACCGCCTGCATGGCAGCCAGGAGCAATTGGAGCACCACGTAGCAGTTACTATGACGAGACAAACAGGCGAGCACTCTGGGTAATTAGGCGCAGTTTGAAAGGTCCATATGTCTAATCAAAACAGCTCAAGCAATGCTGAATTTTTACCGTTAAAACTGATTTGAGGAGACCCCAAAACAAAAAAATATATATCATTCTGTTTGTCTTTGATGTTAAGGTGTGGACATATTTGTTGAGAAGATTTGTCAGTTATGTGCCAGGCTCTCCATCAACAACTCAGCACTTCCTTTTAAACATTTTCTCTGCTGGAGAAGGGGATCCATTAGCAAAGTGTTGGGTTTACAGGACCCCTGCTGACATATGTGGGACACCCAAGAGATCTCCCAGCCTTTTTCTGACTTATGACCTCATTCTTCTGAGTTTTCTGTTGCCTCAGACAAGCACTGACCCATACACAAAAAGGAAGTGGAAATTACCTCTTAATAGTGTCACTGCTTTAATGCTTTTGCAAAACATGGTGATGAAAACAAACACTCTTCCAGCTCAATGCATATTAAAGGACCAGGGACCTTTGTGTTGCATTTGAGATAGTTTTATCTTCCCACTAGGGTGCTTTAGAACCAGAAATGATGCACAACATTAAAATATTAACTACAGGCATAACGATACATATAGCTCATGAGACAAAACACGATGTGGTGATAATGAGAACGAGATGAAACAAGAATTTGGGATTACTTTGGGAAAAACTAAAAATCATAAATCACAAACTGTGTTTTAAAGAATCTAACAAGTGTAGAATGTTCTGGTACAGGTTAAATTAGTTCAAATATTGGGGTATTTATGCTTGTCTACTCCTCAGCAGACCTATATGCTAAAGAATTGAAAGTGTTCCTTTTTGTGTTTCACTAACTGAATAAAAGTTTCATAAATCTCAAACTGTTTCGAAGAATCTGTTCAGTGTAAAGTTATCTGGTTAACCACCAATAAAATTTATGAAATTGCCTTTTAGTGTATCACTAATGGGGGACAATTTATAAGTGGTGGAGGCTTATGTAACTGAGTTTTTACTAGCCAACCTGACAAAAAAAAAGCTGATTCCATCAATACAACAAAACAATTAAAAAACCCTTTCATTGTTCCTGTAAAATAAGAGTCTCAAAAATATATATAACAGGTTTTCAAGCTAAGGCCTATTGACCAAACTCTTCTTTAAAATAAATCAAAATCATGTTACTTGTAGGTCACCCTCTATAAAAACAAAATGTCAAAGTCAGTTTTTTAAAATTGTTATGCTATTTTGTTGTAAATTGTTATTTAACTGAGTAAAATTTACAACAAATCATCTGATGTGTTCTGTGCACGTTATTCAGATTCGTCAGAAAGGTATTACTTTACAGAAATATTGCTAATGCACTTAGAGTAACACTTTTTTTTCTGTTTTAATTTACATTTCTTTTCCGGTAGTATGAACGTGTTTCTGTTAAACTGCAACAAAACCCCTAAGCTGGATGCAAGACCACTGCATAGATTTCTTAATAACTGGCCCAAAATAGGTCTGAGAGGAATTTGGGAAGGGGACCAGGTGTAGCTAAAATGGCCAGATTTGAGTTTTAACTGTATATCCTGGCAGGACCTGCAAACCAACAGCTTCATCTACCACAACTGCCTGGAATGATGACAGACTTACAATGGGTTGAGTTGAATCAGTTAGCTCCACTGTAACTGCAGCAACAGTATGGCCTTTACCGTTATATCCCAGCCAACACCAATGGGGGAAAGAAAGAAAAACTTTTTCAACTCAGGCAAAGTAAAGTAAACATGATTCCCAGAACTTTAATAATTGCAACATAATGATTGAGATGCAGCATAGCAAGAGAACGAATGAACATTTACAATGCAGCACTTGATTCAGTTATTAGTTATTAGTATGAGATTCACGTGATATGATAACATTAAACAAAAATGCAATGGTTTCTTGGTATTTACACCAAACTGAAACAGATAAGTATATAACATGATGTAAGTGGTTTTAAAAAAAAAAAAAAAAAAAAAAAAAAACATGGGAAAAGTGACAATTGGAGTTTAAACGAAAATTCAATATGGAAGACTCATCATCCCGTCTCGTCTAATCACTCCTCACTGGCTGCTCCCATCAACGGCCGGTCCGCACTCCTCCTTGGCCAATCATCTCCCAGGGCATCGCTTTTAAAGACCATCTGCATGGAAAACACCACTCTTCTGCTGAGTTTCGACCCTCCTCCACCCCTTCTCCATCATAGGCTCCCAACTCCTTCCATACCAAGGCCTACGCCATCACCAGGATCGGATCCCAGGGGGGAAGACGTACCTAATCATAACCATAAGATGTTTATTCAAACTCCTTTTCATCCTCAGCATTCACGTCTCCCTCAGGGGTCCGAGCGCCAAAGAAATAATCTTTCGATAATAAACTCTTTAACAGTCTTCTTGTTGTTTCTCCATTATGTGAGTCTTTCCAGGTTGAAATATTCATGCTTCACTTGTTTATGTTTCTTTTACTTTTTTTTTTTTTCTTATTTTGCAAAGACTAAATAAAAACAACTAAACAACCTTGTAAATTTTACAATAGTTCTAAAAAAAATTTGGTCATTGCAAGAAGATTAAAATTTGTTGGTGTTTTGCTTCTTATTTAGTACTGCAAAAATAACAAGCTGCAGTCAGCTGCATAAAAGACATGCAACTTGTATTACACTTGTGCCATATTCTGTTGTTTTTTTATTGAATCAATTTAATCATTAGCAGTGCTGATACCTCTCTTTATTGCATTTATAATACAAATTACATTGTTAAATTCTTTACAGGAATAAAGATTTCAGCTTATTACCAAGATCACAGTTTCAGAGTGTACACTTGGATGTGATCAAGTTCCCTGACAGTACGTTTTTCACTAAGTCATCTGGTAGCTATTGAACAATGTTTTGGATTGTTTAAAAAAGATCCCATAGCTTACTCATTATCCGGCACAGACACGTACTGGGCACCCCGCTCGTTCTGACTGCCTCCTATTCTCTCCCTCGCTTTCGTCTTTCTTTGCTCTGCCTGTCTCCAGCTCACCAGACCAGTTCACTTAGGCAGACACATTACCTAATGAGGTAATTGGACTGATGTCCCTTGGGTACAATGAAAAATGCCACAGTACGGCATGCTCTGGTTATGTTTTTAACCTAAAATCACATGCTATTCGGCAATATTGGGTGTCATGGATTCTGGGTATGTCATACACTGTGCTACCTTTATTACTTTAATAGTATTAAATAATGACTTAAATGGCAGCGTAAATATCGAGGGCACATTTGCAAGCGGAGCATATTTAACTGGCCACTTTCACAGTTATGACAATACCGACAGGTTTAAAATGTGCTGCCGCTGAAACAAAACGCTCGTCCCACTGTGGGGGATCCTGATTCCTGGTATGTGACCTTGCGGTTGACATGGAACCACAAAAGTAGTGATCCCTTTCCATCCCTCTGCAATTTTCCATCCAGCTCCATTTGTTTTTCATTTGGAGAAACAAAACTGTTCACCCTTTTCCTTCTGTGAAAACATGGCATCCCAGAAGGCTTTGCGGGAAGTATCAATCATTTAAACGGCTGTATTGTGATTACCTCAACACGCCATATCAGGCCTACACTCTAAAAGGAAAAACACCAGACATTGCGAAAACGACAGCAGAGATAACATGCCTTGTGAAGCAAAAGTAAAAAAAACAATCTTACCTTTAACAGGATATAAAGTCTCCATCACTGTGCAAGTTCAGTATCAGACAAACCAAGAGTATATAGAGCATGAATAGATAGGCAAGGGGAACATGTCAGAAGATACAGTACTGTGTAAAACATCAACCTATACTGCGAGGAAGCAGCAGAAACAATGTAAGTGTAAAAGTTTGATAAACCAGTGATTGACCAGTGAATGTGTGGGAGAACTGTTCTGTTTTTCTACACTTTTTTCTACAAACTTTTTTCATTCATAAGCGAAACAAACTGAATTATTATGAGAATTTCTGCAAATACTTTTATTACCTACAAAGTCATTGGGAGAAAAAGGGTATTTTTTAAAATCATGCCAGCAACTTAATGCTCTAGTTTAAGTCTGCTGAAACAACAAGACTATTTCTAAGCCAGAGGTTGAATAATGGAATTTCTTCTTGATTATGCTGACAGTTAAGTCCATGGGACTGCTTTCATTAAAAAGACGACAAAAAGGAAGTCTGGTGCTATAGACCTCTCTGTCTATAGTATGTATTCGTAATGAATAAAAGAATATGCAATCAATTTAGCAATCTATTAACAGTGATTTGAGTTGATAACCTATTGCTTCTGTCTAATTTGGCAGTTGATTCAAGAGCAGCCCAGAAGTTCCTTCTCAGGTCAAGTGGATTAAATTTCAAGAGAAGCAGAAAACTCTTTGAAATTAACAGTTTAAAAAAGAACTTATTGTGTCTATTACCCCAAGCATAACCTCTTACCCTCAGTTCAAAAGCCAACAACCACATGAAGATCAGATAAGGTTATCAGTGTTTGTATATTTTTATGGAGCTTTACACAAATGCTCACGGGATAACTGTGACAGTCAGAAAATAGGCACCAGATAGGGAAGCAGACAAATGATGTGGCTCTCAAGAAGCGTTTTCCACTTGTGTGGTACCAGGATGAAGATGGACTTAGCAGATGTCAAAGTGAAGACGTCAAAAACTATTGTAAACTTTCAGTATTGAATGACTTGACATTCTGCTTTCAATGTTAGTGGAATTCTCCTAACCTGTTTTCCATACATAAACATTATCCCTACATGCCAAACACAAAACTATCACATAGGAGCCTGCAATTCAAGCTGCAGCTTGTACCAGCTGGATGGAGTTTGCAGAACAACTTGATAAATAATCTGGAACACTTTTTTGCAGGAGTGAATATAAATGAACAACTAAAGTAAGTAAATGATTATTTGTAATCAAGTTGCAAAGTTTTAATCAATATGTAATATTAAAAGAATTGTTCATATTTATTTAAAGGGGACCTATAATGCAAAATCCACTTTTTTACCCTTAAAAAACATTTTGTTGTGTACTTGCAGTCTGTAGGAGAGCAGAAAAGTTTAATTTAGTCTTTCTAGATGTTGCATAGATATCTTAATATCCTGTTTGGGTCATATTTTTCAATCCGTTCAGTTTTCTGTGTTCTCTATTACTTTTTTTGAACTATTACGTCACAGTATTTGTGGTGGAACAGCTAAACAAGGTCATGGACTCCCGTCTAACTCATTTTTATTTCTCTCTGCAGTTTTGTAGTCCAAGCTCAAATATGCAGCAGCTGCAAGGGGATAAGTCTAAATGTTCAGTTGCTGGGTGTATTAACCCACACAATTCATTACACAATCCCCCAGCAGCAGAACGACGAGTGCCTTCAGCAACCTCTGCCAGTATCAAGAACGATTTACCAATAGATTTTATCTGATTAAGGGGTCAGTTCCTTCTGTCAATGGAAACGACCGACACACAAAGCGGTAAGCTTCAAATAATGCTAAAATTACAACTTTTTTTTTTTAGACATACTTTTTTTGTGTGTTGATATGATGTCCTGGCCATTGTTTCGAAAGCAGTAGCGTCATGCCTTCTGCCTATTTTAGCTCTGTGTGCTGCTTTTAGCTTCTTGAGGATAAAACCGTACTGCGTGTTTTGAATAGCATTATTACATGAACAGTTTTGCATTATTTTTGCTGTTTTTGCCATGTCTCTGCTCTGCGCCACTAGATAATTATATCTCTATTATCAAACTATAAAAATGGCCGAACGGGGTGGAGTGGAATGCTTTGTGACCTGGAGGAGGCAGTGTGTGAAGTGCATTTAGCACTTCACACATTGGCATTTAAAAATAAAGTATGGATTTAAAAGCATATGTTCCCTTTAAGTTCCACTGGATTGGATTAAAAGTATTAATTTCTGACCACATAGAAAAGCCTAAAGCTAGAAAGAACTCGGCCCAAACCAAAACAGATTCCTACCATCTTTTAACTCCAATCTCTAAAATGTCATACTATACCCTTCACAATTATTGGAATTCCTGTTTTTAAAGGTGTATACAAAAGCCTCAAAAAAGGCTTTTATGGCACCTTTGTGATCCCATGAAATCAGTCTTCACACCTGCCACGTTTGGTCCAATTTAAACAGACCAGAATTCCTTTCACTTGCAAAAAGTACAAAGTGAAAGTGAACCACACCAAAGGAAAAAAAAAACAAAAAAAAACGCTTTTAGTTCCGACCAAACAAGAGGAAAACACCCTTTTTTAAAGTTGTCTCGCATTGAGTTTTGGAGATTTATTTACCTTCTTTACCATCCTCCTTAATGTTCATGTTGGGAAATTTGGTTTAGTTTGCCAGTTTCAGTTATTTTCAAAATTGTAAATACTGCTCTTAATGTAGTAATTTTTAGTGGAGTAGCTTTATTCTTGTAGATATTTCTTGACCTAAATTTAAAAATATACTTTAGTTACATTTCTTAAGTGGAGTAGTAGTGATTAAAAAAAATACATTAGATTTATTTTACCCAGTGAAAAAATGTACACAAATTACAAAATTTGAATTAATTTTATTTTTGTTAGATTATGACCCATTATGTAATGCATTATGTAATGCAGAATAAAGTAATGTGGTGTTAAACAAACAAACAAAAACACTGGTCTAGGTAACTTACACATTATTTATTTTTGCACTTTCTTAATTTTTTTGTCAATGTTCCTCATTCCAAACCAGTTTCTTTTATTCCAGTTTTGAGTGGTTTCTGGGAGCTATCTGCTGCAGATATACACTCACCGGCCACTTTATTAAGTACACCTCGCTAGTACCGGGTTGGACCCCCTTTTGCCTTCAGAACTGCCTTAGTCCTTCGTGGCATAAATTCAACAAGGTACTTGTTCCTTTGTACTCTCTAACATTCCTTAGAGAGTTTGGTCCATATTGACATGATAGCATCACACAGATGCTGCAGATTTGTCGGCTGTATATCCATGATGCGAATCTCCTGTTCCACCACATCCCAAAGGTGCTCTATTGGATTGAACTCTGGTGACTGTGGAGGCCATTTGAGTACAGTGAACTCATTGTCATGTTCAAGAAGCCAGTCTCAGATGATTCGTGCGTCATGACATGGCACATTATCCTGCTGGAAGTAACCATCAGAAGATGGGTATACTGTAGTCATAACTATGTGGACATGGTCAGCAACAATACTCAGATAGGCTGTGGCGTTGACACGATGCTCAATTGGTACTAAGAGGCCCAAAGTGTGCCAAGAAAATATCCCCCATACCATTACACCACCAGCCTGAACTGTTGATACAAGGCAGGATGGATCCATGCTTTCATGTTGTTGACACCAAATTCTGACCCTACCATCCGAATGTCGTAGCAGAAATTGGGACTCATCAGATCAGGCAACGTTTTTCCAATCCTCTATTGTCTAAATTTTGGTGAGCCTGTGCGAATTCTAACCTCAGTTTCCTGTTCTTAGCTGACAGGACAGGCACCTGGTGTGGTCTTATGCTGCTGTAGCCCATCTGCCTCAAGGTTCGATGTGTTGTGCATTCAGAGATGCTCTTCTGCATACCTTGGTTGTAATGAGCAGTTATTTGAGTTACTGTTGCCTATCTATCAGCTCGAACTAGTCTGGCCATTCTCCTCTGACCTCTGGCATCAACAAGGCATTTGCGCCCACAGAACTGCCGCTCACTGGATATTTTCTCTTTTTCGGACCATTCTCTGTA
>JAHUTJ010042200.1:0-21216 GCA_036250325.1 Characodon lateralis
TTGGGGATTTATTCAAAATTGAAGGCATACTGAACCAGCATGGCTACCACAGCATCTTGCAGCGGCATGCTATTCCATCCGGTTTGCGTTTAGTTGGACCATCATTTATTTTTCAACAGGACAATGATCCCAAAGAAGTTTGTCGTAAACCAGAGGGCCAATCAGAGCATTTTAAAGAATAACAGTACTGTTAACAGTAACATGGAAGCATGCAAAATGGGCTGCTATTGAAAATATAAGGTCCCATCCAAAATGACACCAAAGCTCTTAACTTGACAAGAAAGAAGGATGGGTTAAAGAATGGTCAACAAAATGAGAGAATTTACCAGGCTTGCCCAGAACAAGTTCCCAGGAGTTTTATTGTCATACTTTAATTTAGGAAAGTTACCAGATGACCTTTATTTAATTTCACATAGACAATATATAAGGGAGGAAAGATAGAAGAGTGGAATTTGGTTTTGGAGACATTTGGAGCTAGATGCCATCAGGTATAAACATGCAGATGTGTACCATATTTCCTCATAATGTGACCAAGAGGTAGAAGATAGAGAATAAAGAGAAGGGGCCTTGGGACAGAACTCCACCAACAACAGGTGAAGAATGTGATCGGAAATGTTTTAACAGAACATGATAAGTACTATTTGAGAGATGAGGTTTAAACCAGGTGTGACGAGCCAATACCAATTCAGTCAAATTTCTTTAGGAGAATTTTATGACACATCGTATTTACTACAGAACTCAGATCAAGAAGGGGGGATATGGTTACCAGCCTAGAGTCAGCTGCCATCAGGAGATCAGTTGTGATTCAGCAATCATTTGCAAAAACCAAATGTCTTTGCTGAATTTATGTTCCAGGGTGGATTACCAGCATGGCTTCTTCAAAAACCAAACATCATTCTTCGCTCAGCAGACACAGGTAATCACCTATATGTTGTTTTTAAGAATATATTTATACATTAGTAATTTGCTTTCCTCTGTACCAGATTATTTGGGGGCAGTCAGCAGCTGGCTTGCTATTCTCCTCCCCAAAATTAAACCTTGGCTCTACATCAATGGTGGTAACATCATCACTGTCCAGGTAAAACGGCTTAGTAAGCACTGGTAATGTTTAGCGCAGGACGGCAAGCCCTAATGAATCAACTTTAACAACAGATTGAGAATGAATATGGAAGCTATTTTGCCTGTGACTACAACTACATGCGTCACCTGCGGACACTGTTCCGCTTCTTTCTGGGCGAGGATGTCGTTCTGTTCACCACTGACGGAAACACAGACAAGGAGATGACATGTGGCACATTGGATGGGTTGTTTGCCACGGTGGACTTCGGCACAGGTTGGTGGTTTGTGACTATGTGTATCGAAGATAGCAGCATCATATTTTCTTTATCGGTAGAGATAAAATGTATAATTTATTGTTTATCCCCAGACACCAACGTAACTGAAGCCTTCAACCGCCAGAGAAGATTCGAGCCTCAAGGACCCCTGGTTTGTTGCATACCGGTCCGTCAATCATCATCTTCTCACCTGGTGATGATTTATGTATGTAACCTGTTTAAACGTCTTGCAGGTGAACTCTGAGTTCTACACAGGCTGGTTGGACCACTGGGGAGATCAGCATGCCGTGGTCAGTGCTCAGAAGGTCAGCAGAGTGCTTGAAGAAATGCTAACCATGGGGGCCAACGTCAACATGTATGTCTCTCTGAACTCCCAGGCTTCCAGCTTTCCTTCTCTCTGTACATTCTTCATTAGTCAGCAGTCCGAGGCATGGAAAGAGATTATCTGTGCCAGCTATATACGTTTAGTATATAACTAGTATATATTATTCACATATGTTAGGATATACATTTTTAGAAAATAATGGAAAGAGCTAAATAACTGGAAGTGAAACAGTATTGTAGTGTTAGATCATTCCTAATTTCTTTATCCTTTGCCTTCAAGCAGTCAGACTTCCTTGTTATATTTTTAAGTGCCATTAATCTACACTTCTCCAGGCTTTCTCAAGGTATTAAAACATTTTACTTCGGACTTTCCTCATCATTTCCTACCCAGTCGTTGTACTAGATTCTTAAGGTGTCAGACCTAAAAAGTAGTTGAGCAGTATCTAAAAGTCATGAAAAAACTCAATCACAGACACAGGAGCCACTTCATCCTTAAGTTGGTGACTTACTGTTTCCCAGGTTTTTATTCCCGGGGAATCAGCTTGTTCGATCCTAAATGACTCATGGACGTTTTTTAGAGTTAACTTAAATGTGAAGAAACCTGGTTCCTTGATAAACTGTCTTTGTGTATACACAACACAGATTCATCCCTGGGGTTTTGGGGGAGGCCTTTAATGTCTGAATGTTGCATATGCTAGGGTTCAGTAGTTTAAACCAGGACAGTGAAGCTTGAAGAAGAAAATCTGGCGTCTGGAATGCCATATATAAAGTAATAAGATGCTCATTATATTATTTTAAGGACATCGTCTGCCCTAATAGGCCCAATCAACACTTGCAAAGGGGAGCAATGCAGAATTAGCATTGGCATTTTAATGAGACTGCATTTGATAGTAGGTTAATAGCCTCATTTTCCACCAACATGAGGTAAATTTGGTATGAAGACAGAGAAAAAACCTTAGAGCTTTTATCAATGGTATCTTTCTCAGAAATCATGTTCTCTACCCCTCTTTCCTCTCAGGTACATGTTTGAAGGAGGAACTAACTTTGGCTACTGGAATGGTAAGTATCTTTTATTTTCATTATCGTCCCTCAGTTTATTTAACATTGATGCAATGATCTTATATACTGATTCACTCCTCTCATTAAGGAGCTGATCATGACACCAGTTTCCGCTCTGTGGTAACAAGCTATGATTATGACGCCCCACTGACTGAGGCAGGAGACCCCACAGAGAAGCTGTTGGCTATCAGAGATGTCATAAAACAGGTGAAACTGACAGAACCAGTCAAGTTACAAGTATTTCTCAATAAATTATATAGTCACAAGGTTCATTTATCTAATCTAAAAAGGTGAAACTCGTACAAAAATTTAGTTGCACACAGAAAAATGTGTTTCAGTCATTTATTAACTATGATGATTAGAGATCACAGCTAATGAAAATCCAAAATTTGAATGTTACAATATGACAATATTTTTAATATGGCCTGCACTTGTATAGCGCTTTAACAAGTCCCCAGAGAGTTCAATTTAATTCAGTTTTATTTATAAAGCGCCAATTTACAACACATGCTGTCTCAAGGCACTTTGCAAAGTCAATTCAATGGAATCATATAGATTTCAGGCCAGGTACATACATTCCAGTTAATCCAGTTTCAGTTCATCATTCAAATTGGTTAAACGTTTTTCTATCTAAGGAAACCCAGCAGATTGCATAAAGTACTGATTGTAGTGTAAAGCCCCAAAGCGCTTTACACTACAGTCAGTCAACCCCCCATTCATTCATACTGACAGTGGTAGACTACATTGTAGCTACAGCTGCTCTGGGGCAGACTCACAGAAGCAAGGCTGCCATACAGTCGGTGGCACCGGGCCCTCTGACTTCCATCAGCAGGCAAGGCAGGTTAAGTGTCTTGCCAAAGGACACGACTGAGACAGACAGAGCGGGGGTTCAAACCGGCAACCCACCGGTTACTCCTACCACCTGAGCCACAGTCACTAAAGCGACTCTTACCTACTGAAACATATGTTCATGTATTGTAAAGTACATGTGCTCAGAATTTGGTCAGGACTTCTTTTGCATGAATTACTGCATCACTGTTGAATGGGCTTTGCTTCACAATCCTCTCAAGGCTTTTTCAACACTAGTTTTTTCTTCCACTATATTTCACCATTGATATGCTTGGTTATGTGAACAGGAAGTGTCTTTAGCAGCGATCTTTTGAGGCTTACCCTCCTTGTAGACGGTCTGCTGGAAAAATGTCTAGTCACTAGTTTTCTCATGATTGCGTAGGCCACTCAACATGACATTTCTAAAATAAAAATTATTTATTGGCGTAACATTCTAATCTATTACTGAAAACTGAATATTGGGTTTTCAATCGCTGTAAGCCAAATTCATCAAAAAAAGAATAGAAATAATTTTAAAACTAACTTTTCAGTGATATTTTGAAATATTGAGATGTCCTGATATGTTTCATTAGTTTAGAGACGTCCCCTCCGGCCCCATGCCACCAGCAACTCCTAAATTTGCCTATGGCTTTGTGAGGCTACAACAGGTAAAAATAATTTAATAAAGGTTTTGGCCAAAACACATTTTTAAATGTTTATAGTGTCTCATTATGATCCATTTTTACAGGTTGGAAACATTAACAGTTTGCTAGACACACTTTCTCCTTTTGGGCCAGTCCAATCCAAGTATCCTCTGACCTTTGAAGAGATGAAACAGGTATGGTGCTGGTCAGGGCAACAACAGAGAAAAGGCTAGCAGTGTAGAGACAGTAGACCTCTTGAAACAGAGTAAACTTCTAGACTGTTGTGTCTGCAATCTGTCATGTCTATTGTGTCCAGTACTATGGTTACATGCTGTACCGGACCACACTGCCCCAGGACCTCTCAGAGCCCACACCACTTATATCTCCGCTGAATGGGGTTCATGACCGTGCATATGTGTCGGTCAATGGGGTAAGGGCTTTCTTTGAACTTTTGTTTGTCTAGCCACCCAGGTTTCCAGGTCAGTGGGGAAAGCACAGGTTAAAGACAAGCTTGCCTATTGATGTTGTGAATCCAAGTACAGTATGCTGTACTTTTGTAGGTTAATGAGTGTAAATTTGTACAAACAGGTTTTCCAGGGGTTGTTGCAGAGAGATACTATACTGGTGATGAATGTAACAGGAAAGCAGGGGGACACACTGGATATTCTTGTTGAAAACATGGGCAGAGTTAACTTTGGCAGCAAGATCAACGACTATAAGGCAAGGCTACAACATTAAATATATGACTAACCTGAGTAAAACTATGCACATAGAAACTAAGGCTGTCTGGTTAACACCATTTCTGTGTTTTAGGGCCTGCTGAGCAACTTGATCTTAGGTAAAGACATACTGACAGACTGGAAGATGTACCCGCTAGATATTGATGGAGCCATTTCTAGAGGATTGCCTCATTCAAACAGTCAGAAGTCCATCCCATCCCTACAAAGAGAACCTTCAACTGGACCAACCCTCTACATGGGGACCTTACAACCTAACGGACTAGCATGGGACACGTTTCTCAAGCTTAATGAATGGACAAAGGTAATTCATTATGTTATTCCTACAATACCCTGCACAACTATTGGATCCTGTGGTAAAGATGTGTAAAAAGCCTTAAATACCTCATACCTGAAAATTTGGATAAATCCAAAGTTTAATTTGACTACATTCAGCGGGGGAAAAACCTGATTACCAAATGTATTTAAAAAATAATAATAATCACAGGTACCACATTTATTGGCACCTTAATAATTCCTACAAAATAAATGTGTCTGTATTTCTAATATATACCTTGATTTTCAGTTGATCAGGGTTCAAGAAACTTAATTAGTAATCCATGACTTTCTGTTTCCCTAGAATATAAATATGATTTGGGGGCCCATCTGTGGACGCCTGTTTCTGCCATGCAAGACAAAATAAAAGCCCCACAAGGAGTTGTAATTATGTGTTTGAAAGTCATAATTACGAGTTTTAAAGTCATAATTACAACTCCCTGTGGGGCTTTTATTTTTCTTTCATGGCGGAAATGGCCTTCCATTTCTCTTTGCCACTCTTAGAAATGAGAAAACACAACAACGTGCTATTGAAGGAAGGCAGTATATGTTGATCTGCCAGAGGAAATGGCTATAAGAGAACAAACAAAATCTGGAGTGATGATTAAAACAATTACAACTGTGACAAAGAAGGCTGCACATGAACCAGAGTTTATGTTTACTGCCATGCAGAAGGTGAAGGATGATAAGGAACACAAAGGTCACTTAGAGAGTTGTTAGAGAGGCGTGCCAGGAACAACATTTTTCTGTTCTACCACCACAGATGCAAACGTGAAAGATTCTTTAATGTGTGCTTAGGTTAGCTCAGAGAAAGGTTGAGCTTTTCAACAACACTCCAGTTGGATCCATCTGGCATGAAACAAACTATGAATATGGAAAATCTTCCTATGCCCACAGTTAAACATGGGGTAGGACCTGTAATACAAAGGCCAGTTTTTCTTCTAAAGGCCGTGGGACCTTTGGCATTATAAACTCTCTAAAAAAAAAAAAAAAAAGTGGGTCATTATTTGGTTCTTTAGCAGGTTCTTCAATGATGTTTTTAATTTTGACCGACCCAGATACGAGGGGAACCAGCTTCATACTGAAAATTCCCTTCTGAACCTAAAGTTAGCTTGGTAAAGCACTAATACTAATTCTTGGTACGCTCCCTGAACTGGTCTGGAAGTAAATCAAAAGATGAATACGTGGAAAAAGCACCTCATGGACACTGTTAAGTAAGATGGAGGATCTGTGATGCTGTGGGCCTGTTTCTCCTTCAAAGGACCTTGCTAGAGTGAAAAGCATCATGAACACTTTGAATACCAGGACATTTAAACTAAAAGTCTTCTGCTCTCAGCTGGCAAACTGAACATGGTTCACCTTTGGGCCTTTCAGTCCAGTAATGACCTAAAACATATGGCCATGTCAACCCAGAAGTTTTTCACTAGACACAAAACCTTCCTCAATTGCCATCTCAGTCACCAGACCTAAAGTCTTCTAAACAACTTGAGAGGTGAGCTGAGGAGACCATAAAAGAGCGCAGCACATTGTCCAAAGATCCTCCTCCATGGGGAAGACAGAGGGTCGCCCTTTTAACAAATGGAAGCTCTGCAAAGTATTAAACATTCAAAACAAATATGGTACATGTCATTTCTGAGAATTATTTCTTAATGTAAGATCATTTCTCCACTGGCTAATTATACTGAGACCATATGTTGGATTTTTCAGTGTGAGATAATGCTTCTGCAACAAAACACAAATTTTAAGGCTGTTTACACATTATTACCAGGGGATCTAAGACGTGTGGAGAGAGTTATAAATGGCTTTAAAATGTGTTTTTTCTGTGAGAATGATGAATTAACTGTTTCTAATCAGGGCCAGATTTGGATTAATGGGGTGAATTTGGGACGATACTGGCCAGCGAGGGGCCCTCAGCAGACTCTATATGTCCCTGGACCCCTGCTCAGCACCAGTCTGCCCAACAACATCACATTACTGGAGCTGGAGGGAGCCCCAACACACCTGCTAGTTCTCTTTATGGACCGGCCTCAGCTCAATGCCACTGCTGGGAAATCCTGACTCTTGTATTTGTCTCAGCTCCTCTGTAGAACACCTGAACACATTAGGTGTGTCTAATATGAATTACAGAAGGACATATTCTTTGCTTCATTGTTGCAAATTCTTCATCAGCCCCAATGTCTGGTTCTTCAATCAGCTTTATTATCATCTCACCTGAATATTACAATTTTATAACATTCTTTGCCACAACACATTCTGTAAATACTCTGTATAATAATTTCATTACATTTTTTAAAGTGTGTTTATCCAATTATCTTAAATCATTTTACAAATTTGACTTTTTTTCCTTTACTAAAAATAAAAAAGGTGAAAAAGCAACCTGAGCAGCCACAGTCACATACTTTCAGCTTCCCACCACCTAGGTTCATGTGCTAGGACTTGCTTGGAGGAGCGTTTTTTTTCCGATGTGCTTGAACACATCGTGGCGTGCAGAATGAATACTCCAGGTAGTTAAACGGGATCTTCCCGAGCAGAGATTCCCCACACGACCAGCACCTCCTGTTGAAGAGGACAAATGACACCAAATACCAGAAACATTTTAAAGATGCACCTGTTAAAGATTGTTGGGAACTTACTGGACACTAGAGAGGCTGACTCCTGATGCGGCCGCTTGTTCTGCCAACCTTTTCTCTGCTGCCAGAGCTCTCTGTGATCAAAGAGCAAACAGTTAACATATTCAAAGTTGTTTTGTAGAGATTACAATTTCGATGGATCTTTGCTCACCTTTTCCCGATCTGTCAGAGATGCAAACCTTTTCTTCTCCTCTGCCTCCAACTCCTGTTTCCTCTTTTCCTCCTTCTGTTCTTTCTCTCGCTGTTTTCTCTGAGCTCTTTGGGCCTTTTTCTTCTCCACCATTTTGGATTCAGTCTCTGCTGTTAGTGGCCCAGGGACCTGGATTTGCACAGCGGGGAAACCGTCAGCTTTCCTGCTTCAATTTGAAATTCACAGAAGTCAGTTTATTCTCACCTGTGCCTTGCTGTAGTTATACTTATCAGGTTTTTCACCCATGTATTTACGGAAGACGTTCCTTGTGTCTTTGTCGGGGGCAACTATATATGGTGTCTGGCATTTGTTGTCCCTGTAAAGAGATGTTGCAATGTCAGTAAACTGGTTACAACCATAAACTTCAAAATATTCTATCAGGGTTTCTACACAGTCTTGAATTTCATTTCCTTTGTGTTGGTGTGTTACATAAATTGAAGTTTGTGATTTGTAACATGACAAAATGTGAAAGAGCTCAATGGGTACGAATACATTTGCAAAGCATTGCATGTGACTACAGAGTTCCTGATACCTGCATGCAGGATCTGCTCCTGCCTCTAGGAGCAGCCTGACTACAGCCTTCTGTGCAGCAGCTGCAGCGACATGCAGCAAAGTGAACCCTGAGGAGTCGATGGGTTCATTCAGGAGGCTTAAAGGGACCCTGGAGGAGTTTCCCTCCATCTTTTCAGGATGGTCCACCATTTCCTGAGGTAGCTGAAGGAGACTGCAGAGAACACCTACATCTCCAACTTTGCATGCGGTAAACAGAGCATCCCTGAGGTCATAATCAACTGACTCATCATCAGCTTCTAGAGAGAGGCGGAAAATAACAGATTTAATGAACACAGTTTTAGGGCTTTGCAGCGCTGGAGAAATCAAGCTATAACAGGCAGATAGAGGTATCTATACTCACCATCTAGTTCTTCTTTACGAGCTGGTTTACTTGTTTTTACAGATTGTTCTTGTTGAGGGACCTCGTCCTCGTCTCCTGCATGTGTAGCCTCAGGCACCCTTTCTTCTACATTCATTCTTCCCGTTTCTGCCGGATATGGGATTTATAACCTCCCATGTTATGAACAAATGTTAAAGCCATCTAGAGAAGGTCACACTGAAGTAGACCAACCTTGAATCTGCACTTTGGCCTGCACCTTCTTTTTCTTTCTCTTCTTCCTCCGCCTGGAGGGATAAATTTCAGACTCTCTGAGGTCCAGGGTTCCTATCGTGAGCTCCACCATCTCCAGCTGGATCTCCTCTCCCTCTTCATCTGAGCTTTCCTTATGTTCTTCCCCTGATGCCAGCAATATATCTATGTTTATGTTTAACAAATCAAATATTACTCAATATACCAACACAGTTCCCTCGTAGAGGTTTTCACGTACCTTTTTCTGTACCTGGGATTTTCTGTGCAGCAGGTTTGGCCGTGTTTTTCCATGCCTTCTTAGACGGACTAAGAACAGCAGACATGTCCACGTCTTTCCCTGCAGTCATGGTTTGGATTATTAATAATTACACCCTGGCTTTACAGAAATGGCCAGACAACATGGTGTTGCTCTAAACATGTAATTAAACATACCATACACCTGGACAGTAGAGAGGACCTCATGCACCCTTTGCACTTCCCGAAATGTCGCCCTGCGCGTGGCGAAGGGCAGCGAACGAATCCGGGGGTCATTCTTTTGGAGGGGACTCCCACGGCCTCCGAAGAAGATGGTCTTGTTGTAGCTGGGAGCTCGAACAAACACGGCAGACGCCCCGTTCAAGTGTTCAGTCCAGGTTACTAGAAGATCCTGAATGTCCTGCAGGGAGTTAGGGAAGCTTTGAATAATCTCCATGTTAAACAAAACCAGACCTTATGGAGGTGCATCTTGGTAACTTGGAATATCAATTCAAAAATTAAACCTCATTTAGATTCCTCACACACAGAGTGATACATTTCAAGTGTTTATTTGATGATTATTGATTACATCTCATGAATTTCCAAAAATTTAGTTTCCAAAAAATGGAATATTACTGTGTATAATATAAAATAAAGAAGAAAAAAATACAACCAACCAACCATTTTTTAGTAAAGAAATATGACCTACAGAATCATAGGGAAGACTGCTGACTTAACAGTTGTACAGAAGACAGTCACTGACAGTTTCAACAGGAAGGGGAAGCCACAAGCATGTATTGCTAAATGTGCTTTTTTACCAACTGCTGCATCCAAGCAGTTAATGCAAAGTTAAAACGTGTGGTTTTATGTAGTCCAGTCAGAGTAGCCATCAACCAGAAAACTTTAGAACCCTTCATGCCTCTCTCTGCTGACGAGCTTTATGGAGATGCCGGTTTTATTTTCCAGCTGGAAAACCACATTGCTACAGGTGCCAATCCCTGATTTAATGACCATGGTGTCACTGCGCCTGATTTGTCAGCAAACATGACTGATCTAAACCACATGGAGAAGGAAGATCGGAGACAGCAGACCCAACAATGCAGATGAGCTGAAGGTTGCAAATAAGGCCACCTGGGCATCATTAACACCCCAGAAGAGCCACAGGCTGATCGCCTCCATGTCATGCTGCATTAATGCAGTAACTCATAAAAAAGGAGCACAGAGCAAGTACTAAGTGCATATACTGTAGGGTATAAGGATGTACTTTTCATTAGGGATGATATTTGAGCAGTTCTAATTTTCTAAGAGGCTGAATTGATCAGTGTTTCACCCGTCATACAGCTAGTGTTAATTGCAGTAAAGTTTTTTTTTTCTACAGCTAAAACAAAACTGAATGTGAAATTAAAGTGGTTGTCTACATGAATTTCTTTTCACCACAAAACAAAGGGAGCTGAACAGAAACATTAAATATCTAAACCTGGATGACTTCGGACAAGGAAGACATTGACACATACTCAAAGATAGGGAATTATTTGAATTATAATAATGCATGTTTAGGGTAATCAGCTTTAATAACTTTGGAGTGCACTGCAATCTTGCCTTAACGAGCGCTGCCTCGTTGTATCTCCTCAGAGTCGATCCTGCGGATTTCGCCATGTGGCTGCGGTTCTGGGAATCTCGCAGTCCTTGGGCAGTGCCTCTCTTGGCTCGCACCGTGTATCGATGGATAGTCTTGTGATGGAGAACTTGTTTTCTAAAACACAAAAACACCAGGATTATTTCACGATAATGCAATGTTTAGCCATCTATTGTGCTCGCAATTACAGTGATCAAAAAGATGAACAAGCGTCAGATTCACCCTTCAAAGACGGCTCCAGCAAAGTGTCCCCCGCCTGTCATGAGAATGACGCAGACAGTTTTCTGATTTATAGACTTCAAAGAGGAAACTGCATCATGCTCATCAGAATCTGACTGAAATATGAGATTAGAATAAATCAGTCCACAATGAGCAGCAGCAGTGTAATGAGTAGTACCAACATGAGGTGTATGTGCTGAGCCTCACCTTTCCCATGAGCATGCAGCGATACACCGACAGATATTCTCCTGCAGAATTCTGAAACACCACCTTACTGGAGAGCCGACCAGTTAAATAAGGCTCAGCTGAACTCTCGTCGTCTGTTCCATTGATGGTAGTCCCTGTTTCTCTGCCGTCACCGTCTACGTCCTCCTCATCTGAGTCAGACTCGGAGCCTGAGATACTCGACAGGTCTCCTGTGAAGTATAAGAAACAGTCGTGTTTCCTGTTTCCTTCTGATAACCTCCGGACTGTGGAAAGCTGATTGTGTAAATATTAGACATCTTTGATATCAGCCATTATTTTCGAGACTACGCTGCACTAGCTAGACAGTTGTTCAAGCTGCAGCTCAATATTTTGCGGCACTAGTCCAAAAACATGACTTTTAGGTAAATTGGTCTCTCTAAATTGCCCTTAGGTGTGAATGAGTGTGTGCATGGTTGTTTGTCCTGTATGTCTCTGTGTTGCCCTGCGATGGACTGGCGACCTGTCCAAGGTGTACCCTGCCTCTCGCCTGTAGACTGCTGGAGATAGGCATGAAGATAGGCTCCCCCATGACCCACTATGGAATAAGCGGTATAGAAGATGAATGAATTAATAGTTCAAAACAGATTCTCAGAGGTACGTTTTTAAAGATTTTGTGGCACTAGTGGCATTTGTTCACAGTAATCAGAAAAGAAATGGGCAGAGACAGAAAGGGAGAAGACATGCAGCAAAGGTCACGAGGTCAGGAATTTAACTGATGGTTGCGTGAAGAACCGACATGGATATATAAAACGCCCCCTCTACCACTACACCACACGCTGTTCTGTAGTAGCAACCTTTGGCAACTAGTAGGGGCAGTACTATCACAAAGGTTATGCCTTACTTGCTTTTTGACACACTAGTCAATGACTATATCATACCCCAATTTTGTAACTAGTTCTGCCTGCTGGTTAATTATTGCATCAATGACACTTTAAAAAAAAAAGGTTAAAAAAAAAACAGAATAAAATCTAAAGCACTGCAGGCCTCACTTGCCTCAGTTCAGGTTCAAGATTCAACAATAGGAGACACAATGGGCAAAAATTGGCATCCATGGGAGAGTTCACACTACAGACCAAAAACAACAAAAAGGAACATCACACATTTGCCAAAAACATCATGATCCCAAAGACTTTCAGTAAAATATTCTGTGGACTAACAAGCGGAGCCTTTTGGAAGGTTTGCTTGCCGTTACATCTGGTGCAAAACTAACTCATCATTTCAGAAAAAGAACAGCTGTAGGTACGCTGTAGGTTCTACCACATTGGTGGTAGTGGGATGGTCTGGGGCTGCTTTGCAGATTCAGGACCTGTAATTTATGGAAGGATGAATTCTACGCTCTAGCAGGAAATCATCGTAAAGGAGAATGCCTAACCATCAGTTGGTGACCTTAACTTTAAACACATTTGGAATACGTAGCAGGACGATTCAAAGCACATCCGCAAGCCTACCTCTGAACGGCTACAACATTTAAGTTTTTAGAGAGACCTTGTAAAAGTTTGTTCTTAGATTTGACAGAGATGTCATACTGTGACCTTTAACGGGCTGTTGATGCTCGAAAACCATCGAGTTTGGCTACAAACAATTCTGCAAAAAGAGTGGGCCAAAATTCCTCCACCAAACCAGTAAACTAACAAACAAAAGAGCCAAAAATGTGCACTAGTTGACTAGTAACGCTTCTATTGATGCTGATGATAAAAAAGTGCCCATTTTAGGCTGTAGTAGTTAATATTTTGTCAAAAAAATAATCATAGTAGTAATAACTTCTGATGCATTGGTTAACTAGAATTTTTTTTTTAACTTGAACTACACATTTAAGGGTCACTACTAAACTAGCAGACGGAATATGAACAGACCAGTTATGATGTTAGGGTTTTTAATGACAACTAGTTAACTAGTATGACACAGTCATCAAATTGTTCAGCTTAGTTGTCAACGTATGTGTCAAAAAGCCTCTTAGTTGGCACTTTTGTGGTAATAGTGTGGCCCTTTGGCTGATTAACAAGACTTTGGCTCCTAATACCGTAGTAAAAAAAAAAAGTGCTACTAGTAATAGTATATTAGTTAAGTGTGGTCGAGAACTAGTGGCTGAAAATGACACTTGATGTCCAGTATATGTAATATTTACACAAACAGCTTGTCTACGGAGCACCGTTGTTTCCCCACCAGCTCTGGACTTCCTCTCAAACTCCTCTGCTGTGGCGGGAGGCCATCCTGCCATCTTCTGTCTCAAATTAAACCGATGCCAGTCAAGCTTGTAGTGCTCCCTCTGCGAAACGACAACACAACCCACTGAAAACTGATGTTCAGCGACTACAATCTGTTTCGGGCTGTGTGTTTAATCGGATGTGGTCACCTGTTCCTCTCGGTTAATGAAGGAACATTTGCAGGCTGAGCAGACCATTTTGTCTGACACCTCTCTCTTCTTGTCATCATCTGGACCTCTGACTTTCACACCTGCAAAGCGACATGAACCAGAACTTAAACAAGAAAATTCTCTCTTTCTTTCTCTATATCAATAAATTAGATAATCATTGAAATGTTATTTCATTAATTTAATTCATTAACAAAACGCATATGCAGATTTACAGAAGTGCTCATTTCTGTTAATTGTGACTGTGGAAATTTCACATTGGACCTCAAGCAACTTGGATTATGCGCCTCTCCACTTCTCCACCACACTAGGACCTTGATTTCCAAATGAAATGCTAAATTTTGTTTATTGGAGAAGAGGACTTTGGACCACTGAGCAACAGTCCAGTCATTATCCTCCTCAGCCCAAGTAAGAAGGCAAGGAAAGGTAAGTTTATTTGTATGGCAAGTTTCAGCAATAACAGTTCCAGGTTCTTTACATGATGGAAACATAAGAAAAGAAAACACATAAAGTACATTGTAGTGACATAATAAAGTAAAGAAAAGCTGGACCACAGACTGAAATTATTGATGTTTTAGTCAATGGTTTAAATAGAACAATCAAAGACATTCTAAACAAATGATTTAATAGGTCCAGATCAGTGGAGCATAATCACTGAATGCCACTTCTCCATGTTTTGTTGTGATTCTGGGGGTGCAGAGTAAACGTTCTGCGTTACAGCGTTCTGGATCAGCTGCAGCTGTCTGATCTACTTTTTAGGCAGACCTGTGAAGACACCGTTGCAGTAATCAATTCTACTAAAGATAAACACATGAATTTGTTTTTCCAACATCCTGCTGGGACATTAGTTCTTTAATCCTGGAGACTTTCTTCAGGTGATAGAGGTGAAGAAGCTTCTGACAAGCTGCAATCCAGGCCTCATGAATCTCCCAGTAAATTCTTGAATGGGATTTCAGCAAACGTTTTCCTTCTACTCAACTTTCCTTTAATATGCTTGCAGCAACCACCTTCTTTGGCAATGACCTATTAAGGCTTGCCGGTTTGTAAAGGCAGTTAATGACTGCTGGACCACTTTCAAGTCAGCAGCTTCTCCTTTCTTGTGATGGCAGGACCATAACATTTCTGTATTAAGAAGTATTTCCTATAACTTCTATGTCATATTCTAATTTTGTGAGAAACTGAGGCTATAATAATCAAAATTAACAGGAATAAACACTTAAAATACACCACTCTGTGTACAATGAATTAGTGTTTGAGACATTAGTTTTACTTGAATTATTTTACTGCTATTCTAAGCTACAGAGCTTCACCTGTACAGTTCATGCTTACAGTCTGTGGATGGATCAGCCTCCTTCAGGACAGGGTTTACCTCCCTCAGCTTAAAAGCTTCTTCATTTGAGCACAAATCAAAGATGGAGTGGAGGTCTGCGCAACTTGTCATTGTTTGTATATTTTATTCCCTGTTCAGATCACAGAAACAGACAAAAATATCATAAACCAGGGTAGAGGTATTTTAAAAAGTACGAAGATACAGAAATAGCTCCATACGTAAGCCATTCTACTCTTAGTATATAATAATAATAACCTAACCTAATAATGTAAACCAACCTTTTGCGTTTTAAAGCTGTCGTTGCAGTTTGATGAAACTGTGTCCTATAACGACACGTGTAGAAATGACCGATAATGTTAATTCTTCTCAAAACAAGACGCGACTTTCTTCCTTATTTTAACTGTTCCAACATATCATCAGAGCTAACAAAATCCTTTAATAAATGACCTAAAAATAAATAGTAACTCACCATAAAAGGAAGGCTGGATAAGGTAGTCAGAAAATGTTATGCTTCCTCCAACCAACTACGGAAGCCCACGAGTGTCATTTATGCAGCAGAGCAAAGGTTGCTAACAAAAAGAAAGGTAATAGGCTACTGTACACAGGCGCAGTAAACCAATGGCCAGCGAGGCGCTGCTTTTAAACATAAACTCATACTCTGGCACAAGATCTGAGAATGAAAAAAGCCCCGATCAAATTTTCATTTCAATTTTTACATATATAAACATTTACTAGTACGCTAGTCTTTGCATTTGTACAGCCCAAACACATAAATCTGAATGGACTTCAACATAGATAGAAGGGAACAAACACTACCCGTTTCCTCCAAAATGTATGAACTAAGAAGGGCCGGTCCAAAGTTTTATGGGGCCTTAGCAGAACTGCATTTTAGGTTCCTCTTAGAGCTAAGAATAACACACATATAATAGTCGGAGAGACTTGGGGATAGTTTGATGTTTACCTCGAGCTTTGATGTTTAAGCTGACTATTATTTGTAAATGCTTATAATGCTGTGGGCCTCTTGGAAGCCTCCCAGACCCATTCTGTCAGTGTGACCTTTAGTCATGGTTTGCATAAAGCAACTAATTTTGACATGTTAAAGCTTATTCGTTAATGAAAAAGAAAAATGTAATACTTCCTCTTTGCTTTCTTGAACTCTGACTTCTCCTCTTCACACTTTGAATCTGGATTAGAAGTTTTATTTCAGGCATTACCTGAACTTTGGAAAGTTCGCCCCACATGCAAACAACTTTTTCTTATTCCAACATATGCAAGGAAAAGTGGACCAAAAAAATTGGTTTGATAAAAACGAAAACATTTTATTGGTTTGAAAAAAATATGTAGGCAGAAAAGAAAATAAGTCACCGTGGAAACACCAAATTGCTATTTTCTTGGTTTTCTTTTGGCTTTGCTAGTTGGCACAGACGATGAAGTTTGTGCTGCAGACAAAGAAGGACAAGGTTTTTATTTCCATTAGCTATAACTTTAGCAGGGTACAAACAGCTGGAAAACTTTCTATACCTGCACCATCACAAGCCTTGAGCTCTGCCAAGCGCTCTTTCACCTCCTGGATTTCAGCAGTAAGACTTTGGACCTTCCTTGAGGCACTGTTGCTCTGCTCCTCCAAAATACTCCTTTGATTTCTTAAACGTAGTCAACGTATAGTGTCAGTTTGTTAACTTATAGGTTTTTCTTTCAGCAAACAGCACTCCCAGTTACCTGTGTGAGGCAGCCTGTTCATCCAGCTGTTCTAACTGATGCTTTTCCTCCTCCAGAAGACTTCCTACTTGGTGCAATGCATTAACCATTTCACTGTTTTCAATCACCAGCTCCATTCTCAGCTCAATTTCTCTCTTACTGCAGATGAAACCAGAGTTTAAAACCCACATGGGATCTGAGTAATCTCACATTAAACCAAATTAATGACTGAAAATGTTTAAAGCCTTGTAATTTGTAGCCGGGTGCATTTTTCATTACTTTATTTGCCGTGTCGGGCAAACCTTTCTTAAAAAAACACTGTTTTCATTGGTCGTCTTCCTGCCAAAACATGTCAAGAAATACCTTCTGTGGATTTTGAGGTCCATCTACTGCTGAATGCAGCAACAACCTTAGTTGGCAGATCCTGTTACATTTGATAAGAAAAATAATAGGCATGTGTGCTTTTGTTCCACTCAAAGATACTGCTTATCTTAGCTAAAACACGTTTGTTGTTAAGGAAGTTTCTGGAAGTTATTACAGAGGTTCTTAATACCATAAATTTAATTGGATACTAATAGGACCACCCTCCCTCAAGATTGATATTATAAAAACACTCCAAATGCACAGTTTAAAATATCGAGGTTAGAAAAAGCTAAATTTCTTTTGCTGCATTTCAAGAAGACATATCAAGCTATTTTTCCCTGAACTAGGTAAATAAATAAATGAGTTGGACATTTCCAGGCAGGCAGAGATGCAACAAAGACCTTTTTTTTCCCCCCAACCTTTCCTTTATCTAGATTTTTAGCCTATATTGCGTTTATTTTTATTATTTTGCTATTTTTACTTGCATTCCTCTATCGTCTTTTTTATGACTTTTTAACAATATTTTATTGTCCTGGACACCTGGCGTCGAACATTTGGTAAAGTTTAGTTGTTTCCAAAGTGCTTGTTTACGTTACATGTTTTTTCATGTAATGTAAATCTACCAATTTACATATAGGGTAAAAGGAAATCGCTGATTTTGCCCAAAAATTTAAAATGTATCAGATTCAGAGTTGCAGCAAAATGTTGCCACTTCCAGGCTTATATAATTCCCAACAAATGCCCTATTTGCATACAAGGGATGAGGATTCTATTATAAAGTATTAAAATTTACTGACACTAATAAAATATACGGATTCAATCTTAATTTACACATTTGTGTGTCCCGGGAACGCACGTCGAACACGAAATGAGGGGAACCTGCAGGGTTAAGGACATTGTGCTTCAAATTGATGTATTTTAAAACTATTAATCGCAACAAGTTGAGAGTAAACTTAAATGTTTCCTTAATTCGAAGAACCCCGAGTCAAACAGCTCTCCAATATAAACTTGCTACCAAACAATATGGCGGACTTGCTGACGTATTCTTTATGGACCAATCGCGTGCAACGTTTAACGTCTGCGGAATGACGTCAGGAGGATAGTGGCCGGTATGAAAAGTGTTGTCAAAATGTTTTTAAAAGCAGTCATCGGAATGCAACAGCGGTATGAAGATGAATCGGAGCATAAAGTCGGTACCAGCGGGCGGTCTCCTCCTCGGCTCGAAGTCTCTCCTGCCGAACCTCCTCCAGTTCCTGAGTGGCTTCACTGACAGCACGCTGCAGTTCTTTAATCTGTTTCTAGAAGAGAAAAGCGTATGTTTCTTTACTAACCATTTCCATGTTAAAAGCAACTTGTCAACATCAAATTTTACGTCAACAACTCAACTTACAGATGTTTCTTCCTGTTCGAATTAGGGAAGATCAAAAAACGCTGTCATTATTCTCGCAGTCTGCTGTCAACATACAGATCAAAAAATAAATACCGATGTATGACGCATAACTTCCGCTTTATAAAGGTCACTTCCGTTTCTCTGTGTAGAGCCCGGATAGCTCAGTCGGTAGAGCATCAGACTTTTAATCTGAGGGTCCAGGGTTCAAGTCCCTGTTCGGGCGGTAGATTTTTTTTTTTCCTTTGTATTTTCTGTATTTCTCTTTTAGCATCTGAGAATCGGCTTTAGATTGTGTGCACAAACAAAGAATCTGACTTCGGATTCAAGCGCTCACAGCGTACAGACAGTTACGCAACTATATAAACTGCAGAGGAAATAAAATAAAGATTTATATATGTATGTGTACATTCTGCGATCTTTTTAATATATAAAGAAAAGAAAAAGTCTCACAACAGAGTAGATGACTACTCAGGCTGTAAGGTGTTCATGGGAGACAGCCTGGGGGAAGAAGCTGTCTTTGTGGCGGCTGGTTTTTGCAAATAGCGCAAAAACAACAAGTAAAACAGTTTGCGCCTTGTGTTTCTGGTGAGGAGGGTTTGGATGGTGACTGGGAACAGTTAAACCCAAATACCACAACTCTTTCAATTGTTTTGGTTACTTTATTAATCTCGCCTCCTTTCTTCCATTACATTGCGAGTCGAGCTGTGACGTTAGTCTAAAAGCGTTTCATTAGAATGAAAGTAATGATTTATTGGTCTCACATAATTCACATTACTGAGCCAGGGAGGTGTTACACAACTATGGGATACAGAAAGAAAATGCTTTGTATACTGAACAGAAATAAACAATTAAAATAACTTTAAAATGACAACAAAAAAAAATTACACAAGCAAAAAAAAAAAAAAAAAAGAAACCCCAAATATGTACAAATTACTTTGCATCCCACACACACTGCAAAAAGGAGAGGCATCCATTGGGGTTTTAATTAAAAACGGATTTTAAAATGATGAAAATCAGATTATTTGAACCAGCTTTAATCAAAAACAATGTTATCACTGACTTGACCATTTTAGGTAATATTTAAACAGTTTTTAAAGCAGTTAACCGGTAAAGCTCAGGGTTCACTGATAAACTCTAAGATCATAAAAACCCTTGATGGAACATACACCTGATCATAAAACATTTTTCAGATATTTTGCTAATTACATTCAAGTGCAAAAATGGAAAAAATCTACATAACAAGGCATAACAAGGTTGCAAAAGTCTTATACTTTTCCAGATTTGGTCATTTTTTAAATCACAGCCTTCAGTTTATTTTAATGGGATTTTATGTGAGAAACCAATAGAAAATTGTGAAACGAAAAGAAAAGTATACAAGGATTTCAAGTTGGTTCTTTTTTACAAATAAAAATCTAAAAACGTGGCATGCATTTATTTGGATTCAGCAGCCTTTACTCTTATACGCCTAAATGTAATAACCCTAAATCCAGTGCAATACCTGTCTTCAGAAGTCACCGGATTAAATGAAAACAGTCCGTTGTGTGTAATAAAATCTCAGCATAAATCCAGATGTTCTGTGAAGGCCTCAGACGTTTGTGAACAAACAGCATCATGATGACCAAGGAACACGGCAGGCCAGTCAGAGATAGGGCTGTGGTTATAAAACAATATCCCAAGCTGTGAACATCCAATAGAGCACTGTTCAATTTCTCATCTGAAAATGGAGTAAGTATGGCCCAACTTTGAATCTACCAAGGCATGGCTGTCTACCTAAATCAGGGATGTCAAACTCCAGTCCTTGAGGGACGGTGTCCTGCAGCCTTTTAATGTGTCCCAAGACCTAAACTAACAGGCCGGGCAAAAAAGTGTTAATCAGAGAAAAGCCCAAATGCCCATGATAACTCTGGACAACTGCAGAGATGCACGACTCAGGAGGGAAAATCTGTTAACAGGACGATTAGTCGTAGACCCCACAAATTTATCCTGTATGTAAGAGATGCAAGAATAAATCTGTTGTCGAAAAAAGATAATAGATCCCCATTAGTGGTTTACCACAAGCCATGCAGGGGACACACACCAAACACTGTGGTGGAAAAACACACAACCTGAACACACTACGACCCAACAAGCACAATGGTGGTAGCATTATGCTGTGTGGGATGCTTTTCTTCAGAAAAATGAGAACCTGTTTGGAGTTCTAAGAAAAATGGATTGAATCAAATTTAACAGCAGGGGACAGAGGTTCAACTTCCAGCAGAACCTACCTGAAGATACGCTCAGAGCTACAGTGAACTGCTTTCAATCATAGCATGTACAGTGCCTTGCGAAAATACTCCGCCCCCTTGAACTTTTCAACCTCTTGCCACATTTCAGGCTTCAAACATAAAGATATAAAATTCTAATTTTTTGTGAAGAATCAACAACAAGTGGGACATAATCGTGAAGTGGAATGAAATTTATTGGATGTGTCAAACTTTTTTAACAAATAAAAAACTGAAAAGTGGGGCGTGCAATATTATTCGGCCCC
>JAHUTJ010042201.1:0-21205 GCA_036250325.1 Characodon lateralis
ACCTTTAGAAACCAACACTCAGTCCTGACTCTGGCACCCTTTAAAACCCCCATGTAGACTTGAACGTATTAAAGTACGTTATTCATTTGTGCATATACTGTGCTCATCTGGATACAACCAGGAGAGGGCCCTCCTTCTCCAACGGTCGTCGGACATGATAGAGGTCTGGTTGCTTGAAAATTTATCCTCCCTCCCATCCGGGTCACCTGTAGGCCAGGGCCGGGGGCGTGCAACTTTTTTTCAAATCAAAATAAAATATATCCTACCAAAAATATCTCAGGATCTTGCTAGGTCTGTTTATTTGGTGCTGTTTACTGTGTTTAGCCTCTAGATGGCGTTGGAACCTGGAGGAGAGGTCACAGGTGTTCTCTATTCTCCCTGATCATCACCAGAGGAGTATTTAAGGAGGAAAGAAGATATCCTGCTCCATGAATAAAGACTCAAGCCTACTGTTACTTCGTTGGATTAAATCGGCCGGCGGCCTCCTGGTTCCTTCGTTCCTTGGGCCTCCTTCTGCGAACCCTGTCCACCCTCCTTCGTCCACTGCACCAACATCAGATACTCTTGGACCTATTAACATCCTGGCACTCCAGTATTCACAGTCTCCAGTCTCATGGCTAAACAATCCTTTGGTCTTTCTGGCGGATTTTACAGTTTGTGTCCCGGTTCCAGCTGCCTGCACTTTCCAGTACACTGTAAATAAACTCCTTACCGTTAAACTCAGTCTCCTGAATTGCTTTCTGCATGTGGGTCAAATCTGTTAAAAACAATATGACAGAACACTCTGGCCAACCTGACTCAGCAGAAGCATTCAAGAGAACTCTTTCAGAACAACACCACCAAATCCTAACTCATGATTCTTCCCTTCATTCTCTTGTCGAACAGCAGAAACAAACTAATCGACAAATCGAACAACTAGCCTCCTTGTTTCAGCACAGGGCGCTACAGCCCCTCCGATTTTCAGCAACTACCGCACTCATGTGATGTCACTTCCCCTAACCCAGAGAAATTTTTCAGTGAGAAAGGAGATTGTAAGGGTTTCCTACTACAATGTACTCTCGTTTTCAATTACTCCCCACAGTCGTTTCCACATGATTCTGTAAAGATTTCCTATGTTCTGGGGTTACTAACTGGTAAAGCCCTGAGATGGGCAGAGGCGCGTTTTTCTAACAGTTTGAACTTTGGTTGTACATTCTCTCAGTTTGAGGAGGAGTTACAACAGGTATTCTCCTGTGATATTGATCTAACTGCCACTGCTCGAAGTCTATGGTCTATTAAACAGAGAAACCAGTCAGTGGCAGAGTTTTCATTTGATTTTCACACCCTTGCAGCAGCCTCAGGGTGGAATGACTGCGCACTCAAAGCTGCCTTCTTTCAGTCATTAAATGATCCATTAAAGGATGAGTTAGCATTAATCGACGAGCCCAAGACTTTGAATGAGCTAATTAACTTAGCCGTCAGACTAGATAACCGAATGAGAGAGAGAAAAAGATCCCGACTCGAACAGAGTACAGTTAGGACCCGGCTTACTAGCCAAACTACTGAAACTGTTCGCCCCACCTCTGTTCCATGTAGTACTGAAGTAGAACCTATGCAGATCGGGCGTACTCGGCTTTCACCTGAGGAAAGACTGAGACGCCGCCAGAACAACCAGTGTTTTTACTGTGGCTCGTCTGAGCATCTTCTTGGGACCAAAAGGCCAGGTCCGTCAGTAAGTGAGGGGAGACTGACGGACCGTCTACCTACCCCCAAACTTAGTTTGCCTGCCTCATTAATTTCACACCGTCCTTTTCAGAATCTTTCCGCTCTCATTGACTCTGGAAGCGATCAGAACCTTATTGATCAGAAGTTAGTTAGTAAGGCTCAGATCGAGACTGAGCCGCTTCCAGTATCTCAGTTAGTTTCATCATTAGATGGGCAAGATTTACCATGAATCACTCATCGAACCAAACCTTTGACTCTAATCCTTTCTGGTAATCACAGGGAGGAGATTTGTTTTTCTTTTGTGTTCCCCATCGCTTTGAACTCCATTGTTTTAGGTTTCCCTTGGCTTAAAAAGCACAACCCTCACATTAACTGTGCTGAAAGCCGAGTTGAATCTTGGTCCTCTAATTGTCTTTCCTCTTGCCTGCAGTCAGCAGTCGCCTCTCTCCCATCTGATTCTACTCCAGCAGAATGTGAGATTTCCGATCTCTCTAATGTTCCTTCAGAGTACCACGATCTAAGGTTAGTTTTTAGTAAAACTAAGGCCTTATCATTGCCTCCGCATAGACCCTATTACTGCGCAATCAATTTGCTTCCCGGTGCCTCCCCTACCTTCCAGTAGGCTCTATAACATCTGAGGACCAGAGAGAAAAGTCATGGAGGACTATATTAATGAGTCACTGGTAACAGGTTTAATTCGCCCCCTTCATCTCCACTCGAAGCAGGTTTTTTCTTTGTGGGTAAAAAGGATGGTTCTCTCCGCCCTTGTATCGACTATAAGGAACTTAACCAAATCATAGTAAAAAATAAATACCCTCTCCCACTCCTTTCCTCGGCTTTTGAACCTGTTCACAGTTCAACTATATTCAGTAAATTAGATCTCCGAAACGCCTACCACTTAGTTAGGATCCGCCAGGGAGACGAGTGGAAGACCGCCTTTAAAACCCCTTTGGGCAATTTTGAATACCTGGTCATGCCTTTTGGACTGATTAACGCACCAGCGGTTTTTCAATCTCTCATCAACGATGTTCTTAGGGATTTTTTGAATGTTTTTGTTTTTGTGTACCTTGATGACATCTTGATCTACTCTAAGGACATTGAAGAGCACACCCGTCACGTCCGTTAGGTCCTCCAGAGATTATTGGAGAATCGACTGTTTGTGAAAGCTGAAAAATGTGAGTTCCATAAAACATCTGTCACATTTTTGGGATACATCCTGGAGGGTGGACAGGTTCGCTCAGACCCTGAGAAGATCAAGGCTGTACTGGAGTGGCCTGTCCCAGACTCCCGCAAGCAGCTACAACGGTTCCTTGGATTTGCGAACCTTTATTGTAGGTTCATTAAGAACCTTAGCTTAATAGCCGCCCCACCTCACCGCCTTGACCTCCACTAACGTTGTGTTCACCTGTACACCAGAGGCAGACAAGGCTTTTCGGACATTAAAAGAGAGGTTCTCTCAGACTCCCATACTTGTTCACCCAGACTCCTCCCGGCAGTTTATTTTGGAGGTTGACGCCTCAGATACAGGTGTTGGTGCCGTAGTGTCTCAACAGTCTCCCACGGATGGAAAATTCCACCCATGTGCCTTCTTTTCCCGTCGGTTATCTAACACAGAACGGAACTATGATGTGGGAGATAGAGAGTTACTTGCCATAAAGTTAGCGCTTGAAGAATGGAAACATTGGCTGGAGGGTGCAAAACACCCCATTTTAGTATGGACTGATCACAAGAATCTGACCTACTTGCAATCAGCCAAAAGACTGAACTCATGCCAATCACGTTGGTCACTGTTTTTCTCTTATTTTGATCTCTCTATCTCTTACAGGCCTGGTTCCAAGAATCTCAAACCGGATGCTCTTTCCCGGCTTTACTCACCTGACACCACCGAGAAAGAGTCAGAACCCATCATACCATCCCATTGGACTTTCGGAGCTTTAGTTTGGGAAGTGGAGGACCTTGTAAACAAGGCCAAACGAAACGAGCCGGACCCAGGCACTGGTCCTCCTAACAGGGTTTATGTCCCTACATAGGTTTAGGCTAATCCGTTGGTTCCATACTGCCAAATTCTCAGGTCATCCAGGGGTTAGCAGAACCATCTCACTCATTTCCAAGCGATTTTGGTGGCAATCCCTTCACAAGGATGTCACAGAATATGTGCAGGCTTGCTTGGTCTGTGCCAGGCAAAATCAGGTAACCAGCCTCCTTATGGGTTACTCCAACCTCTCAGTACTCCCAACGCCCTTGGTCACACATAGCCCTATATTTTGTAACTGGTTTGCCCATTTCCAAAGGAAATACAGTCATCCTTACTATCGTGGAGCGCTTTTCTAAGTCCTGCCACCTTGTACCCCTAAAAAGACTACCATCTGCTTTCCAAACGGCTCAGCTGTTAATTCAGCATGTTTTTCGCCTGCATGGCATACCTCAGGACATTTTTTTCAGATCGTGGCCCCCGATTTATTTCTCATGTCTGGAAACAGTTTTCTTTGGCCCGCTCCTGCGTACTGTCCTGGCCAAAAAGTTTGGTTGTCCTCTTGGGACATTCCGTTGAAGGCTATGTCCAAAAAACTGTCTCCTTGCTTCATTGGTCCCTACATTATTGACTCTGTAATCAGTCCGTCTGCCCTTCGTCTTTGACTGCCTTCCAGCCTACGTATTCATCCTGTGTTTCACGTGTCTCAAGTCAAACATTTCATTTCAAGTACTTCTTGCCCTCCGGCTGAACCCCCACCACCCACCCTGGACCGGTCGGGGCACCCTGTCTGGACGGTCTGACGTCTCCCGTCGACGAGGTCGCGGATGGCAGTATCTCATTGACTGGGAGGGGTACGGTCCAGAGGATCGTTCTTGGGTGCCCCGGTCATTTATCTGTGATCCGTCATAGATCACGGATTTCATTTCTTCTCGTCCTTCCACGAAGACGTGACCTTGCTTTGTTACTTTTGTAATTCTGTATTTGCTACCTTGCCGGTTTACCTGAACCTGACTTCGTCCTCAGCATTGGACTCTGCTTGGATTAGCGCCTTCTGGAAAAAAGCTATCCTGCTCCATGAATAAAGACTCAAGCCTCTTGTTACTTCGTTGGATTAAATCGTCTGGCAGCCTCGTGGTTCCTTCGTTCCTTGGACCTCCTTCTGCGAACCCTGTCCATCCTCCTTCATCCACTGCACCAACATCAGATACTCTTGGACCTATTAACATCCTGGCACTCCAGTATTCACAGTCTCCAGTCTCACGGGTAAACAATCCTTTGGTCTCTCCACACCCCCTCTGGCGGATCTCCCCATCTATCCAGTAAGACTGAATTATTATTTAAGAATGTAGGTCCTGAGTTTTCCCTTGCTCACCGTTCTGTTTATTTTACAGTTTGTTCCAGTTCCCTGCACTTTCCAGTACACTGTAAATAAACTCATTACCGTTAAACTAAGTCTCCTGAACTGCTCGCTGCATGTGGGTCAAATCTGTTAAAAACAATATGACAAAATAAGCTTCCAGACCTTTGATGAGATCACACAAGACATCCCCACTTGAATTTTTCCTGTTGTTTGTTGCATGTTTTTAATCAAAATGATCTTTCAAGGTTGTTTATTTGTGTTCTGTCCATATTATTTACAGTTTCAGATTGACTTGATTCTTTTGCCTTTTGTGCTGTTATCAACTCAAATGCACATAAATCAGGATAAGCCATTCTTGTTTTTTAGTTGCACTTCTTTAAAAAGTGGCATTTTGTGAACTCCTGATGTGGAAATCTGTACCTTAGTAACCAGTTGTGGTTTTAATTCCATTCTGCATTTGGCAGTAAAAAAGTTAAACCACTGGATATTTTCTATAAGACCAAAAGTGTCCATGTTCCTTACCTGAAGTACAGTTTAATGTGGTCCAGCATTGTCTTGTGGTGCCTGTACACCTTCTCATGCTCCTCGTTGAATGAATCCTCTGAGTACAGCGGCCTGGCCACTACATACTGGCTAGCTCCCGCTCGCATCATCTTGCTTCTGCTGCCTGGAGGACCGCTGCTCCCTCTCTATGTGACTCTAAGGTATAATAATCACATTAAGTTAGAAGAAGAAACATCTGCTACCTTTGAACGTCACTTTTCCAAGTTATTAACAGCAAGCAACAAAAGCTCCAGATCCTCTGATTCAGACAGAACACAAAAGCCAGGTGATGCCCTGTACTGTCCTGACTGGGGGATCTGACAGGTTCTGTTTTAGCTCTGACTCTGAGAAGGCTGCTTGTAATTGTAACCAGTGTTCATTTTGTACAGCAAATGTTTATTAAGTTGGAATTCTCTTTTTTTTGACTGAAACATGTAGTTTTAGTTACCGATGAGCTTTTGCAGTTATTTTAATTTTAGTCAACCAAATGTAGAATATTGACGATGAAATTTACTGTAAATTTTGTAGACTAAAATGTGAAATCTCCCTTGGAAGAAGTGAAGTTTATTTTACGCCATCTCATTGAATATAAATATTTGTTTCCTTACAATAAGACTGAAATTAGATCTCATCAGATTTTATAACCCTCCAAAATTTCCATCTTGTTTTCAAATCATGAATAAAAAGTCAGTTATTTTCGGTCTAGTCATGCTGCATGATGTTTTATTTTAGTTTTTCATCTAGTTTAGGTCCAGAACAATGATAAAAACAATCTGCCAAATTTACACTGATTTTAAGATAAACATTTAGGCAAGATCAAATTTTCAGTTTCACAGAAATAATTTTCTACCAGGATTCTTTTTGGTCGCCTGCCAAAATTTTAAGCTTTACATTGTTATTTTTATTTTTTAATTAGGGGCTTATTCCACATACCTGATATACTCCTCAATTGTAAGTTTTCACGCTCTGCTGCTTCCGTTCCAGCACCTGGGGATCAACTGGGACCTCAGACACTTTTGCTATCAATATATGCCACCTCAGCTGCTTAACACGATGTAATTATTAACAGCAATTATAATGAAGTCCCTGCTTCACGCAACAGCTGGACGCCTGCCTTACCCTTTACGATTGTTCTCGCTGATATCCTTGAAGCACAACTCTCAATGCAAGGGAGGATGTGGTCAGGACAGACAGAACAAGACGTTATAGGGTTAGGGTTAGTGGAATAAAGTGGAAATAAAGTAGCATTCTACAGGAGGGAACAGATGCAAGGGCATGAAAGAAAGATAAAAATAAAGTCATTAAATTATGAATAATATGAGCTTCAAGAACATTTAATTTCCCTTTGGAATTAATAAAGTATTTTTGAATTGAATTGAACTGAATTAAATGAAAGATAAAAATATTAATCGTAATATCCGAGTCATCCAGAAATAGCAAAAATTCTTCTGACCACAAAGCTGAATGATGATAACATTGATAGAAAGTGCGGAGAATGGTCGGAAACCCTAACTGTATTTAGCTGTAATGCAAACATTACAGTGTGTGAATGACCTCATCCAGGTGTCTGTGCTGAATTAAGTGGTGGCAACCTCTGTGTTGAGGATCTAGCACAGTTTGGGCTTGCTTCATGGGAAATTAGTTTTTTCCAGGAACATTACCAAACAAATCAAGCCTTATCTTTCTTTATCCTATTAACATTCTGATTAAAAAATCATGTAATACTTTTATTCAGATGGTTCATTTTGACTGCATTCTTAGGTAAATTTCTCATCACACATGAACAATCGCAATAAGGTGTGGTCTGATGGTGTGTTTTTTGTGAGGTAATTTCAAACTAGTTTTTACCATGTCACATGATGCCCAGAGATAAATTAGACTGATTAATATTTAATAATTGTTGGAGCAATGACAGCATTGTTACCCATTTTCCACCCAGCATGCTTTTATGCCTAATAAATAAAGATAGTAAAAACCAAAGGTTTCATGTGCTGTAAAATGGCTGAATTAAAAGCAACCCAGTTTGGGTTTCCTTTGCTATTCCACTCTGGGGTCAAATATGAACTCACCCATATCTGGCTTGATTTAAACACAACAAGGTAGGGTATAGGTTTGATCTAGCACTTCGCCCCTTCACCATTTCATACCTCTGCAGTTTGGGTTGTATTCAACATTCCCGTGTACAAGATGGAGCTATATGCTGCTGGATGTTTTATGTCGAGCATGCACCAACTCTTACTGCTCCGATAACCTATGCCTTTTGGTAAATGTATAATCTTAACATAGTCTACTATAAGGACATTTTTATATCTGACTCCAATAAATACTGTTTGACAGCAGAAGCTCAGTTAGAGTTATTTGAGTTAAATCAGGAATCCTAATCTGCCATATTTTAAAAGAGAGAACTGGCCCAAATAGGTATCAGAACCAAAACAAGGCAGCTAAACCACAACTTCAGAATATCTACTAAGACATTTATAATAAAATTCATGCATCCTATATAACAGTGAGTAAAATATTTTTTTGTTCAAACTGAGAATGAACATAGCTAGCACTAATGATCAAACCCTTTGTCTAGGGTATCAAGCTATACTAAGGTTTTAAAAATTAACAGTTTCAAAAATGCAAAAAAAAAAAAGTCATACTGGCTCTCTAGCTGTTGAATGCATACAGTAATACATTGCTGTTCCTCCCCCACTAGTTGCTGCTCACTACTGGCTGAAAGAAGGCTCCTACATTTTCCACATGGACTGTTTTACAGGTGCAAGAATCAAAAAACAGTTGCTTCAGACTTTTTCAGGTGAGGTTCTGTGAAGTTACTACCAAACTAAAGATGCTCATATCAGTGGGATCTTGTGCTGTGTTAGTGAATATTAATAGTCTACAATTTTTAAGATGCCCTTATTACATTTGGTGCTATTTTGTACATGTCCGTGTGTCTTATGTAGTCATGCTTGTTGTTCTATTTCAGTTCTTTTATTGATTCTACAAGTTAAAGAATGAAAAAGTGAAACAGGCTAAAACACTGGTATCTCTGTTGTCATTAGTTAGCCTAGCTGGTGTAACATTTTATGATGTGCAATACCATCCACATACTAGAGTCAAGCCATTGTTAGCACTTAGGATATGGCTGAGAAAAAAAAACAACTAGAAAAAGTTGTATTTCCTGTGAAAGTGCAATGTGAATGCTGTATCTGATTTTTTCAGCTGAAATTGAAAGAAGCTAAAGTCAACAGAATAAATTGTAGAAATGCATAAATACATCACAACAGCAAAAATGTTAGCTGATCAACTTACATAGAAAATCTGTAAGCTAAAATTGACAGAAAAATTGGCACAACTAAATGCAAAGCCCTCTGTTGAAGATTAAAATATTGGAAGAATTTTTTGAAAACTAAAGTAGAACTAGAAGCGGACATACTGTGGATGCACAACTGTTTGCTGAAAAGGGTTGAAGACGTAAAAGTTGATGCAAAACAGATGTTAAATTATATGAAATTAATAGAAACTTTCTATAAAAGAAAGCAGATTTGTCAGCTAATATGTAAAAGTAGCTGGCCTTGGTGAAGAAAAAAAAATCTCACAATGCTAATCTATTAGCTAATCTACTCAATATTCTGAATGGTCAATAAGGTACCGGACTAAGAGAAGTGTATATGCTATTTTTATCTTAAATGCTAACAATACAATATATCAAGTAGCATAACAGCAGTGTATAAGCTAAAATTAGGTAAAAAGCTAAGGTTATCTGACATGGAAGTTGCATGTTGGCAAACATTAACTGACTCAATTCTGTATGTTAATTTAACTTTATTAGTTAACATGCTAATATTAGCTAGAATGCTAGCCTTAGCATACGGGCTCTCACTAGCATGTTGACTAACATTAACTTAGTCAATGATTATAATAAGCCTATATGCAAAAGTCTACTAATTTGCCCTTTAACATTAATCACTGCTATCCAGGTGTTGGAACAGCAGTACAAGATCTTTAAGTACCTAACACAAAATGGCCATTTTGTTGCCTCCCTGGAACCTATGAAGATGGTCTCATCATCATAGGTCACAGAGTAATGAATGGAATTTATAAACTAACTTTCATTTAATTTACACCAAACTTGTTAGAAATTTGTTAAACTAAGGCTGAAACCTAACCTCTACAGAGGGGCTATTATGCATTGTAATTCTCAAATCTGCAACAAGATGGTGCTCCAACAGAAGGAATGGAATAGCCACACTTCTCATTGCAGTGTCCAGCTGCAGCACTTCACTCTCCCCCTGCCTGCCCTGCCGTTTTAACATGATTGAGCATGTTCCCGTACTACTCCCCAAAACCCAGAATTCATTAGGGGTATCGATGTCATTCTTGGACCGATTTTAACAGAACAAACCGGGGAACAATAATGTCAGTCTTTTTTGTTGACAATATATTATTAAAGGCACAAGACTACGTAAAGTGAAAGGGAAAATGGAGAAAAAGTCAACACTGCAATGACTTACTCTCGAACAACATTCTCTAATCCCTAAACTATAGGTTAAAATAGTAAAAGTATGCAGAAGGAGTAAAGTTAAAAAAAATCTTACAGAAGCAACTTGAATAATGAAAAATAAAGAGAAACAGATCCTTACACAACTACAACAGCATGGTACCTCCTCTTCATGGAGGTTGGCTGGTCATCAGCTTGGTCAGACACTGATGTGGGAATGGCATCCCATTCCTCAAATAGGATTTGGGGAAAATTTGACTCAAGACCATCAGTCATCAAATAACAAAAGAATGTTGCTAATATGCAGAGGTGGGTAGAGTGGCCAAAAATTATACCAAAGTAAGAGTAGTATTACCTCATGTTTGCAACAGTAGAAGTAAAAAGTAGTCATCTGAACAATTCCTCAAGTAAGAGTAAAGAAGAAGAAAAAAGGAAAAAAAAGGTTGTTGGTGGTGGGAGGGTCTAAAAGACATCCACCTGATGTGTAGACCTTCTGGATACTTAGGATCTGGCTAATGGTGTTGCTCTCACTTAGTCTACTGCGATCTTATTTACTTCAATAATAGTTCAACTAATAAGAAATATTTAGGATTTGTAATTACAGTATATTTTTTAGAAACTTGGTCAGACAAATAAAGAGTAACAATGTGGTAAAACAACTACTCTAGCATAGAATACCTGTTTCTTCCGTATATTTTAATGCTGTTTTTTAATGATGTAATCAGATAGACCAAAATGTAAAATTTTGTGCCAGTTCTGGTATTATCCGTTCATTGTCCATACTCACTTATCCTTGCTAGGATACTGTTGCGTATCTTAAATAAATAGTATATTTATAGTATATACTCTATACCATACATTTACTTGCCCTCCATGTGGCACAGCAGACTCAGCAGCGAGAAAATACCATTAGAAAAAAGAAGCTTGTGTCCAGACAAAACCCACTACCATAAACTCTGCGGGTGGGTGTCTTTGTATGTTCGGTTTAGACATGCTTGTTCTGCAGAGGTGAGTAGAGTAGCCAAGAATTGTACTCAGATTAAAGTCTTCAAAATAATATTGGTTACACAAAAGTAAAAGGTATGATGGAATAAAACTACTCTTAGAAGTACTTGTGCTTTGGTGTGTGCTGGCTCACTCTCCGTGGCTGCTTGCCGGGGCCTGGCCCCCTGGGCTCTGTCGGGCCTCTGCTTGGGGGGTGGTGTGTCCCGGGGTCTTGGGCCTCTGGGTCCATGGCTGGATCTGCTCGGGTGTGGGCTCGTCGCTGCGGCTCCCTGGGGCTTCTGCATTGTCGCTGCTGGGTGGCTCCCCTGGGACTCTCCACTGCTCTTCTCTGGGGGGGTTGCGGTAGTCCCGGCGGTGGTTCTCCTGGGGTTCCTGTGCTTTGGGGGGCCTTTAGATGTCTGTGGCTCGGATCTCCTCAGTGTCCGTCCAGGTACCATGGGACAGGCCTGTGGGTCCTCACACTCGCTATTGCATATTTTGTGGAGAAACCTTGTATACAAAAGCGAGTCCACACTCATACTCACAGGAGTTAAGCTTCAGGTGTTGACAGATACACAGATGTTCTATATTGGGCTGCACCTCTCACTAAGTACATTTTACATTCAGAATTACCGTGTACTATTTTGTTAAAAAAAACAAAAAAAACNACTAATTAAATTTTAAATTCAGAATTACCGTTTACTATTTTTTTAAAAAAAAAAAAAAAAAAAACGCTGCATGTGTATAAGCAAGCAGGGTGTAATCTTGTATTCTCTTCATCCTTCTTTCTCTCCTCCACTCTTTCCTCCTTTTCTCCCCTTTTTCCTGATGGAATCTCCTAAGTGTTGGCTTTAATTTCATACCAAGGTTATTTATTTGGTGTTTGTAATTGCTGAGAAAAACTCAATTAAATTTGGGCATGTTATTTTGAGGACAAACTTCCCAAAACCCTCTTGGGAAATAAGAGGTTAAACAAGTTTACATGGAAATGTAAAAAAAGAATTGCACAGTAACAAAAGAATAGCACACCTAGGGTCCAATTTATACAGTTTATCTGCAAAAAAAGTTGATTTGCGGTTTAGTTCCACTTTATACAAATATGGGTCTTTACATGATGTTCTTGTGATTGCTCTAGGACTTTTATTTCAGATTCCTCCTGACAACACCGGTATCTTAGAATTCCAGCAGTTTTTGTAGTGTATTTTTAGTGACATTTTGATCATAAAACCAGAAGCTGCACACTAGTTTTTTTCATATCTACATATCTTTTACTTTAAATGAAGTAGTTTGGTTCAAAATTCTTTCCAGTCAGATTTATAGTTTGTCTAATACAGTTTATCAGTTTGAACATTAAATATCTTGTTTCTGTAGTGAATTCAATTGCATGTTGGTAGAACAGGATTTGTAAATCATTGTACTCATACTCGTCGTCTTCCGCTTATTCTGGGCTGGGTTATGGGGGCAGCAATCTAAACGGAGACGGCCAGGCTTACCTCTCCACAGATGCCAGCTGAGAGACATTGTTCCTCCAGCAGGTCCTGGGCCGTACCTTGGACCGACTCACGGTAGGATGTGCCTAAAACACCTCCCAAGGGAGGCGTCCAGTGGGCATCCGCAACAGATGGCCAAGCCACCTCAGCTGACTCCTCTTGAGATGGAAGAGCAGCAGCTCTGCTCCGAGCTTTTCCGGATGGCCGAGCTCCTAAACCTATCTCTAAGAGAGTTCCCGGACACCTTGCGGAGGAGGCTCATTTCAGCCGCTTGTATTGGTATATAATTCTTTTGGTCATGACCTACAGTTCGTACAAAGGTGAAAGTAGAAACGTAGACCGACCGGTACAGTCGAGAGCCCCCCCCATACTGCGACAGCCCCACCGATCCATCTATCAATCTCTTGCTACATTCTCCCCTCACCTATGAACAAGACCCCAAATGCTTGAACTCCTCCAATCGAGGCAAGAACTCCCTTCCAAGGGGAGGGCAAACAGTCAGAGACCTCAAATTGCCCTAAAGGCGCAGAGATACAACCCTCTCATCCACTGGGATAAACTCAGAGAAAACTGAGCTGGGGTGACAAGCAAACCCACCCCAGCCCTCCACCTCTCCCCGCAGGCCACTCTAGAGTAGAACGAGGTGAGCCTGACTATTTCTAGCCTATATCTCTCAACCCTCCCTCCGTCATGAAGGCTTGTTAGAGCTCAGCTCTTTTAGCCATAATGGGGAGGTACCTGACCCTGCCCAACTACATGGCCCAGGTAGGTCACGGTTGCCTTTGCAAACTCACACTTGGCAAGCTAGAGCCTCGCCCCTGCCAACCAAGTGAACAGCTCCTGGATGCTCTCCACATGTTGTACCCAAATGTCAGAGTAACCACGACATCATCGGAATAAACAGCGCAACCTTGGATGTCGCCAACAATGTTATTTATTAACCGTTGGAAAGTAGCGGGAGCGTTTCTAAACCCACCGGCATGACTTTATAGGAAAATAATCCTTAAGGCAAATGCAGCTAGTTCCTGTGCACGTTTTGTCAGACACTCTTTTCCCACATATGCAGACATTGAAAGAAAACGTCTATACATTGAAGGAACTGGACAGCAATTGACATGATAATAGGATTAAAGCCGTGATCAGACAATTGTGACTCACAATTAGCATATTTCGATGTTAAATTTGGCAAGTCCAAAGTTGCCTGGAAATGACGTCTAAGGGGAAGTCTCCGGGTCATTCATTGCGTGCGCGTCAATGATAAACAGTTCAGGTAGAAGCCAAGTTGCGTTAAAAACAGCGTCAACAAGGGGAAACAATGTATTACTGGTCATATATGGTTTAAGACCATATATCTCACCAACTGTTCATTTCAGTGGCTTGAATTTACTTTTTAACATATGTTATCATTGTTTCCTTTCCATAAATGTAATTGGGTTTATCATGAACATTCCATGTCACAGGCACTTTAAGTAGGTCAAACTTACTGTCAAACTTAGCTCACCCAACCTGATCTACACAGTCATTCATTTTGGGAAGTGGAAACTAGTCTGGTTAAATACGATTAACATGAGGTTCAGGCAGGTGTAATAAAACTTCCAACTTATGCAACGAGTTTTTAAATTGGCCCTGTGCAGTTGTGCTGTCCATGGTGCCAGTTTAATCTCCAGTATTAAGTCCTAAATCAGCTGCATTAGCTGCACAGGCTGTAAGAATCTGGTCAGGACAAGAATGTACACTAAACTCATGAGTGTAGTAAGGCTTTAACAAATTTACAACCCTGACTGCTTTTTTTTGCCTATGCTCAGTTGTAGAAATGAGGTAGTTCTGATCAAAGGTGTGTTTTAAAACTGTGTAAGGGCCTGAAAACTTTCCCTGAAATAGAGACGTGATAATAAGACTCAAAGTTTAGACCTAATCCCGTAGCAAGAATGAACGTTCCTCAGCACCACGGTCAAACAAAGCCTTAATTTGTTCTTGGGTGGCAGTTTTTTTTTGCCATCTTTCACGCCACATACAGCCCATGTCTAAAGCCATTCACATAATCAAACATGTTTTTAGGAGGCTTTGACTCCTTCCAATTATCTACCACAGCTGCTAAAAGGACCTTTTTAACTGTGTGCACGAACACAAGTCACATTCAGACCAAAGCCTGTGCTCTCTTGAGTGACCTCCTGAGCAGCCAACATTAACCATGGCAACTTTTTCTCCCAGTCTATCCCCCAGCTCGGTGCCGTAGGCGTGTAGAAGTAATGTCAATGTCTGGTGGAAATGCTCCAATGTACCTTGGCTTTCTGTGTGATAAGCTGTAGATTTCACACCTAGCAACGGGGTCAATCACACCTCCTCACTAAGAGGAATTTCTGTTGTCTCCTTGTTCAGAGTCGCTCTCAGCAGCGAACGGAATCACTCTTAAGCTAGGAGTCCTTGCCAAGAATTGTTAGGATGAGGTAGTAGCTCTCTGAGAGGACTCTGAGAATCTTTGTGAATACCGGTCCTGGTTATTGTGGGTGAATTCATCCACACTCTACATAACTAGATAGATCATCAACTCAGGGAATGGCACTGTCTAATGCTTCTAATTTTCTGAATCAAAAATACCAACTTATTTCATATGTGGAAGATGTTAAATGCAACTAGTAAAGACTATTTGTTTCACTCCCTAGTTCATTACGTATATACTAAAATCAATTTTCTTTTTGTTATTAGATGGTAAACTTACGTTGGGTGTCAATAATATCAAATATCATATTGTCTTCTGTGACCATTGTCCTGTCTCTGTTTCATTGGAGCTGGCGAGAGTGGCAGGGCCTTGTAGGAAGATTTGATCCCCAACTTCTAAGGAAGGAATTTTGTGAGTATTTGGAGACTCAGATTAAGTTGTTTCTTGAGACAAATCATAAGGATGACACTTCCCAGATTATGTTGTGTGAGACATTGAGAGCATATGTATGAGGATGTGTTAGCACCTTTCAGTCCTCGCAGACAAAAACACAACAATTCGGAGCGATTACAACTAGAAGAAGAGAAACGAAGGTGGGACATGGAAAATGCTGCTAAACCATTAAGGGACCATTAAGACGCACACAACAAAATCTCAACCCTTAATGTCCACTTAACCATGTCCTTTTTTTTAAGTAGAACCTAAATTTACCTATTGCACCTTTTATCTAAATAATTTTTACAGGTTTTCAGAAAAATGCTCAATAGTGGATCATTAATATCTGTTTTAGTAGTGACATTCTGTTGAAAATAGTTCTGCAAATCTAAAAAAATCTGAATTATTAAACTGATAATCTTCCTTTTATCTTTCCATAATGTGTAAAAGTATAAAAAGTTGAGAAACCTTTTGAAATCCAATGTATAAATGTGCTGTCCAAACGATTAGGTCTAAATCCAGGGTCAAATTCACACTATGGAATTATCTGAATTTTATCATGTTATTTTGATTTTTCTTTTACTCCCCCCCCCCCCCCCGTATTTTTAATTGAGTTATGATCCATCAAATTTGAATCATCTTAGTATATTTATCAAAATGTTTATGGGCAAAAATTGCATGAATTGGAGGGTGCCTCATTATCGAGATTTCAGTGTCTTTCCATCTAGCCTGAAATTTGGTGAACAAGTGGCTTGGTCTGAGCTGCATAAATTATGTTCATATTAAGCTATGATGATTTACAAGAACATAGTAAAGTAAATATTGATAATGTAAACCTGGGTCTAGGAAAGGGAATGGATATGGAAAACTAGATAAGATTTGGGAAAATGTTCTGAATTACAATTACTCACAAAAAGTTAGGGATATTCGGCAATTGGGTAAAATTTCAAAATGAACCTAAAGTGCACTATAACTTTTACACTTGAACATAATGTGACATTCCCTAAAATTTTAAATGCACGTCCAACTGTTCAATGTTTTAGTTCTTTTAGCATCACTTGCTGTTATCTAACAAGGAGCCCAACGGCAAAATTCACAATGAGGTTTGATCCATGAACCAATAAATTTCCTGGTTCAATCAGAATTGGAATTTGAGCAGTCCTCATAATAATGCTGTTAAAATTTTGACATCATGAGACCAAGAAGACACCTAACAGTACCTTGCCATTCAAGGCTTTAAACAGGATGTTCTCAGACAGAAGTGGTCACTGAGCTTAGAGTATCACAGAGTGTCATCAGCAGGTTGCCTGAAAGAGTCTTGAGGAGTCACAGAAAGGCAAAGAAGTGGATACCCTTACCCTTTGGTCACATCCCACATTGATGACCACTTCATTGTAAACAGTGCCCTGCAGAACCAGATGATGAATACCACTTAACTCTAGGCACATTCAAGAGAGGTGACAGGCATCCAAGTGTCATGTTAGACCATTTGAAACTGTTCATATCAGCGTGGTCTGCGTGGTAGATGACCTGAAAGGATACTTGACCAGAGAGCCCACTGCTCCCTGTAAGGGATGGGTTAAATGCAGAGGACAAATTTCGTTGTAATGTACATGTGCAATGACCAATAAAGATAACCAGACACAGGCATCATCCAGTGAGCATTTGCACTAGATGAGGGACCAGTGGACCTCGGTGCTGTTTTCTGATGAAAGTTGATTCACGTTGAGCAGAAATGATGGCCTCCGGCAATGCTGGAGAAGACAACATGCTAAAGAAAAGAGCGCTATGCATCAGACGAGCCTTTGGTGGTGGTGGTGTTACAGCATAGACAGGTGTGTCTGGCCCATACAGAACTGCCATACACAGTGACAAGCCCACACTACCTGAATAACATCGTTAACCCAGGCATAAACAACACAGGCCTAATATCATCTTCATGGATGATAATGCTCCAGCACATCGAGGTCGCATGATTAGGGTACGGCTGCTATAAACCTGGAGTACTGCAAACGGAGTAGCCTGCACTTTCCCCAGACCGGAATCCCACAGAAAACCTATAGGATCAGCTGAGTCAAGGTCTAGAGCAAGGGTGGGCAAACTTTTTTGACTCATGGGCCACAATGGGTTCTAAAATGTAACAGAGGGGCCGGGCCAGGAATGGATGGATGTGGTATTTATGTGAACTAATATAAATGACATGTAAAAGCCATAACATAAATAAGGTTCTGTCCTTTAATAGATAGTAAAGCATGGATATGCAAGGCTTATTGTTCAAATCATTTTCCAAATGCATTTTTTTCACAACATAGTAGAGAAACTCATGTTCGGCGGGCCGGATTAAAAACCCAAACGGGCCAAATATGGCCCTGGGCTGCAGTTTGCCCCTGCCTGGTCTAGGGGCTCGTAATTCTGTACCCCAGAACCTCAATGACCTGAGGACCGCCCTTCGAGAAGAGTGAGATGCTATGCCTCAGCAGACTAAGTCGACTCGTGAACAGCAGGAGACGTTGTCAAGCAGTAATTGATGCTAAAGGACACAACACGTTATTAAAACATTTACATTTTTTGTTGTGGTATGCCCACCACTGCATTTGGCTTTTATTTCAATAAATTGTTCTAGATTCAATTCAATTAAATTCAAAAACACTTTATTCATCCCAAAGGGAAATTCATTGTTGTTGTAGCTCATATTATGCAGGTTTCTTCAAAGAGCCGTTGTAGATGCTGATGACTATGGGCAGGAAGGATCTCCTGTAGGTCTATCTTACAGCAGATCTGAAGAAGCCTCTGACTGAAGACACTCTGTTGTTGTAGGACAGTCTCATGAAGAGGAGATGAGGAAATAATCAGTGCTTCCCTACTTTTGTGATATTATATCACTGAAGCGTGAACATTTTATGTTTCCATAAATTTCACCTAAAAGCCAAATATTTATAACTTTTTGTGGGCTGTGTATGGTAAGTTGTTTTCCCTTAATGCCAGATATAGATTACATTTATCTGGACCCTGGGGCAGTTCCCTTTCACAGTGTATGCATGCTGGGGCAGCGTACCAAAAGCAGGAAAAGAGGATGTAATGTAACAGCAGCGTATTAAAGTAGAAAACGAATGAGGCGAAAAACAAAGTGATTACGCAAATCTGAAGACGAAATAGTTAAAAAATGTCCAGTTGGTCTGCTTAGTGTAGTGAGAAGGGGCTGGCGCACACTTGCATTTAAAAATCAAAGTAGCAACAGAAACCGCGATAGAATGCTTTTTTATTCGTGCATTTTTCCTTCTCGATTAGTTCAATACTCCACCTGAAACAATCCGTTACAACATCGTGACAAGGAAAAATCTCTATATAAAAGGAAACCAGGCCAAATGAAGGCATACATTTGCTCATTCTCTTGTTAATGCCCTTGTCACTGTTTTTGTTAGCCCTCCCAGGCTTTTCTGATAGGAAGTGCTGCGGGATGTAGTGAAGGGCCATGTTTATTGCATTATCCACAGACCTGTTGGCTCTGTAGGTAAACTGAAAGGGATACAGAAATGGGTCCGTGACAGTTAAAGGTGGGTCAACACAAGGCTCTCAAAGGATTTCGTTACCACAGAGGTCAGAACGACAGTTGTGAGGTCATTTAGTCCTGTGATCCTTGGATTTTTGAGGACAGGGGTGATTGTGGATGCTTTGAAGCAGGCTGGCACATTAAAGTCTGTAAACACCAGAGACAGCTGATCAGCACAGTGTTTGGGGTGGATGGGGAGAGACAGTCTGGCCCAGTTGCTATGCAGGGTTTCTGTCTCTTAAACTAGTCTATTGACATCATCTCTGAAATGGAGGTAGGACGAGGGGTGGAGTGAGTGGAGCTGTCTGTGAGGAGAGCCGGGAGGAAATTGTGGACTGGGGCTGAAGCTGAGTGGAGGAATCACAGGGAATGATGACCGATTGACTCTCAAAGCAGCAGTAGAACTGTTTCAGCTCATTTGCAAGGCAAAAGTCATTGATAGAGTTTGGGGTCCTTGGGTTTATAGTTTGTGATCTGTCTGAACCCCTTCCAGACAGACGTGGTGTCGTTTTCATGTTACTAATGGAACAAAACCACTCCTGAAAAAGACAGCTATGCTGGACTTTCAAAATAAGACCTAAACATACTGTATAAAATAAAATCCCTTATATTTCAAAAAGCCGATTATTGCAGAATTAGGATATGCAGTACTTCTGCAACTAAGCCAGTAATGAAAATCGGTCCACTTTATCCTTTTAGAATAAGCTCACTGATATTTTTAAAATAAGTCCCTCAATATTTATAGTTACTAGGGGTGTAACAATACACAATTTTCGTAGCGTCAACCCAACCTCTGTACATAATTTAAAATGCAGGTTGAGCAATCTCTGTTGATAATAAGGGGATTTTTCCAACAGCTGCACTTGCTGCATTCGGGTAAACAACTCTAAAGTGATTTAAATATGTTTTATTCAAAAACTTCTAAACATCATCAACTTTTTTCAAGTGTTATGTAGCTGTATAATCTATCTATGCAGGCATTGGCTGTGCCTGCTTATGCTACTTGATTCATTGAAAAAAAATCCAACCAAATATCAGTTTTATCGGTTCCATTTTTTTAAGTTTTAGAACATAATAAAATATAATTTATTTCAGAAATTGGAAAAGATTGTTTGTTTACTGCTGACGAAGTATAAAATATATATATTTTAATTTTTCTTGACTGAAGTTTATCGGAATGATACCTTCAACATGAAGAAGGTAGAGCAGTTTTGCCATGAGGAATGGACAAAAATCCCAGTGGCAAGATGTGGACAGCTAATATAAGTGTATCCGAAGTGACTTGCAGCTTTAATTGCCACAAAAGGTGGCACACTTAAGGTGAACAGTTATGCACACTGATGTTTTCTGTTTTTTGTTGTTTGGTTCACAAAGTTCTGTAAATTTAATGGTGCAAACTCCCAAACAGTCCATTTTAATGCCAAGGGGGGTGAATGCTTTGGCAAGTCGCTGTAAATATCTTGTCAGACTTCCCCAAATGAACTAAATTGTGTCCACCTTTTTGACCCTGGAAAACAATAACCAGCATTTATTTGTCTGTCATAATCAATTTTGCACAATGATGTTAAAAGTAATGTCATGGGACAAATTCATAAAAAAAAACAAATTTAAGTGCATTTCTTTGCTTTCAAGAACAAACCCTGGAAAACCAGTGGATAGTGACTTACGAACAGCTGATCAGATTAGCACAGACTCAGACATTTATATACACAGAACACCTTTGGCCCACACAAGATTGTATATCAAACAGAAGGAATTTCATGAAAAGCCTGATTGACGCTTGGCACTGACATGGAGACAGATACAAACTCAGTGTTAAAGCTTGTCCAGCTTTTATGCTGAAACCTGACGCACACTGGGCATCACTCTGTCACAGATTTACAAATATTCACAAAGTGTCAGGCCCCATCACAATTTATGTTCTTCAACTCTACTCATCTGTCCATATACTTACATTTAGGCAAAGAACAGAATTAAGATTAAGTCAAGTTTATTTATATAGCACTTTTCAGCAACAAGGCACTCAAAGCGCTGTACATGAGGAAAAACATTACAACGATACAGAAAATCAAATGCAGAAAAACAAATGAAATGACACTAATAATCCTTGTGAGTAATAATAATTAATAATCCTTCCAGGTTTACTGGTAGAAATTGGTTCCAAGCCACTCTTAATAATAAAGCATCTTATGCTAAAAGAAGATGATAATATTGATAGTCTCATCATTCCACTGAATT
>JAHUTJ010042202.1:0-21194 GCA_036250325.1 Characodon lateralis
GTTGAGCTAACAAAGAAGCGGATAGCTTAGCACCAGAAACAAACACATACCTTTAAAATACCTCGGTTAATATAAGGGTTAAAATGCATAAGCGCGGACGGTGCGTTATGATCAATGTTCTGTTTAAAAATCACCCTTCAAATAAAGTTTGTCTTAACTTTAAAAACATACAAAGAATGAAAACGTTCAGCTACAGTCCTCCTAAGTGCCTCTGCTGGGTCAGATTGCCCTGAGTGTTCTGTCATTGTCTTTTTAATAGTTTTGACCCACATGCAGAGAGACACTCAGGAGGCAGGAGAAAAGTTTAGTGAAGCAATAGAAAATGACTTTATGTTCTTGCTTATTGGAGATGTAGATGAGTTTAGACGGGGGAGAATGATGTGGAGCCTGGGAGAACGCTAATGCAGCTGCTGAGTCTGCAAGTCAGTCCAAGGAGGTGGTGAGTTCTCAAGGGAAAGTTCAGGTGAGGTCTTGACAGTTTGATTTTAACGTGTGTTACCTGGTGAGTTTTTTGGAAGCTGCACGTGAAGGTAATAGTTGGAGGGTGAACGTTCGCTTACTGAAGGTGGTAGGCATGAGCTTTCAGCTAGTACTTGAGCCAGGCAAGTTTCTTGAAGGATTTGAAGCCTTGACTGAGGCAGGATCCAAAGCTGAGACTTTGAGCCAAGGCAGAAGGTTGCAGGAGCTTTGAGGCACAGACTTGGAAGTCACCTAGGGAGGAGCACACGAAGAGATAAACAACTATGAACTTTGGCATGAACACAGAACTTAGAGCTTGGCCAGGCGACTTTACCACAAAGGTTAACACTCAGGCACTGGAGTGCTGACAGCTCAACCTTCTTATACTCCTCCAGATGGATGAAGATGAGGAACACCTGATACCCTCCACACCAGAGGATCCTGGCGGCATCTAGTGGTGAGTAAGCAGAGGGCAAAAACAGCACATGACAAAAACTTGCAGACTCCGACATATTCAATATTTTGAACATGGCCTCTTCATTATTTCTCTTGTTCAAACTGTACTGTCTTCTGCCTTTTCAGACCCAGTTGAACCTAGACCGCTGAAACCCTGCAAAAAGAGTAATTTGCTCATGTCATTCATTGTAAATAAATTAAACATTTAACTTGGGCTCTGAGTCCTGACTTGGTTTTAACATGTGGGTCAGAAAATTCCCTGGTATGATGACAGCTATAGCTAAAGCTATAGCTGTCATCATACCATCCTCACTGAAACTATAACACTGGTCTATAAAAAATCTTTCTACCGTAACAGACTACTGACTGAAAAAAAATTAAGAAAAATTGCAATTCTAAGTAATCTATCAGTGTAGAATATTTCAGTCCAGGATGGAGTAGTCCATACATATTGCTGTATTTCTGCTTGTCAAATTCTTAACCTTTTTAAGCCCGAGCTGTGAGTGGTGTGTTTATTTTATTTTTTTTGTTTGATCACAAATAAATCAAACATAGTAACAGTTGCAATAGTGCTTCCACTTGAAAAATTTTCTTCTATATCTTACCTTTACACAGGTACCAAACGTTTGCATGCAGACCTTATATAACTGTGGAGCTATACTTTATTTAAGGCATGTAATTTCAGGCGGAAATTGCTTCTAAACCCCTTAGGGCTCAACAGGTTAAGCAGTCCTAGTAAAAAAAAATAAAAATTAAAACTTTTGTTTATAAAAAACATAAATCTGAAACTGGAGGACAAAGGTGGACCCCAGAAAAAATTGGATGGACACAAGACAGAAAGGACACAAGGTAGTTGCAAGGAAGAAGGGAAGACACAAAAGTACAGAGGGTAGGACCCAAAGAAGGAAGGACAAAAAAATTTTGTTGGGACACAAGGACAAAAAGAACAAATGACATAAGGAGAAAGAAAAAAAGAACGTGCATGAGGAACAAGAGAAGGAATGAAGGAAACAATGAAGGACGGAAGGAAGAAAGGAAGCACTAGAACCCCTAGTTCATACTGAAAAAGAAAAAAGTAAGGGAACGTGGAAGGAACAAAAAGAGAAAAAAAAAAAGGGATTGACAGAAGGAGAGAGAGAACTTTTAAATAATGGGATTGGGAATACAGTCATATTCAATAAATTAGAATATTATTGAATAGTTCATTTAAGGAACTGAATTTAGTTAAACGCATTACATAGATTAATTACACATAGACTGATGCTTTATTAATGTGAGTTATGATGATTTGTTGCTTACAGCTAATGAAAACCCAACATTTAAGATTAGAATATTACATCAGACTAATGAATAAAAACTTTAATACAGAAATGGGAGCTTAATGAAAAGTGTGTATAAACCTGCTTAAAAGCTGTTATTTTAAAAAGGTACTTAATCTGACCAACGAGCCTAAACGTAAAGTATATTCTAATTTGTCTGGGAAATATATGTACTTCTACTTACTCTTATTTTCCTTTTCCATACTTCCCCAGACAAAAAAACCTGTAATCAAATTCCATAGTTTTCCAGACTGGATATCAACCCTGAATCTAGGTGTAAAAGAACTGAAGTCACACCAATTTAAGTTAATTGTTAAGTTATTAAATAGGTTAAATATAGGTTATTACAGTAAGTAAGCAAATTACTAAGCTATTTCTCATGATAAAGTTCATATAAGTCCAAAATTTAAATTTCAACTGTCCTAAAAAGCTCCCAAATGAATATTAAGTTTGAGTTACCGGAACTTGTAGAACCCCCTTGTTAATAGACTGTTAACACAACTCAAGATCTATTTCTTTTCTTACTTCAAAGTAAGTCTGAAAGAAGATACAACAGGGACATATGCTTTGATAGAAGCATATCTTAGCTATAAAACAAAGGTTATGATATAATGAGCCAACATTTAACCCTGGTCAAGACAGGAGAGTGCATCAGAATTAAAAGACCAACTCTAGAAGAATCAAATGTTGTAAATTAAGCAATATTATTATAGGAGGACCTAAACACAAACAGTTGCAAATGTGTTCCAGGGGAAATTCAATGTAAACCAAAGCATAATTCAGTGTAAACCCTCTAAATCCCCTCTAAAGGAGGTGGATATAAATCCATAATGAATTGTTACTCATACTTATTTAGTAGCCCAAAAAAATCTATTGTCTTTTAATTTATGAATTTATCATATTTTAGTTAGATTTTTTGTTAGATTTTTAGCATTCATTAAACTTGTCAGAACTTCGGGCTGAAATCAGATAAGCGTACCACCAGCTAGAAGACATTTCACTAAGTTTGATTTGATGAGCTGTAGCTTCCTTAATTATTCATAAATGGTATTCATTATTCATTTCAAACTGAATTTGTTTAACACACCTACTGTTTAAATTTTGTTAAATTCCATTGTTGTAAACTATACAGTCTGAACTTTATGGTGGTTCTGATCTAATCAGTTATCTCTCATGCTGAGAATATCATTTGATTTTTCCAAAGGTTCAAACTGTATATATCTTAAAATATAATTCAGGTAAATTTAAATGTCTTTGGTATGTCTCATTTAGTCGGCCAAGATGATCCAACCAAATGTTTTTGACATTCAGTATGGCTGGAGCATTGTGCAGTTAAATTAAATCTGTCTGATACCTCTCACAGCGATAAAAAATTCAAGATATTGAGATTATTAAGTTTGCAGCCTCTATCTGCTCTCTCCAACTTCCCTTCTGTCACCTAACTAAACATCCGTGAAGGGTGGGAAAGAAACCTGACAATAGTAAATGTTACACAAGCCCACTGTGGATTTATTGACAGAATACATGGAACGCGAGCAAATTCATGAATTATTTAGATGACAGAAATGCTGCTTTCTTTAACAGAATAGTGCTTAACCACAGCATGAAACTTAAAACCTAAGAAATTGTGCGATGAAGATCAATCTCTGCATCAAAAAAAAAATATATCTCCTCTGGTACTGGTACATTTCAAAAAATTATAATATCACAGAAAACTTAATTTATTTCAGTTCAAAAAGTAAAACATATAAATTTATTACACACAAGGTGATATATTTGAAGCAGATATGCACTGATCAGGCTTTTACCAGCTAGTACTGATTTCCAGTTTTTTATGAGGTATGAACCACCTGTTTGGATTTGGATCGGTTGAGATTTTTTTTCTCAGGATTCAAGAATAGAAAATGTGTTGCAGGTTTCTCGGGAGGGGAGGTAGTTTCGAATCCAAGAGAAAATAAAGGAATTACAACATTATCCCTGTTTAACTATCAAAGCATATGTACTGATTTTCAAAAAAGCTGCCAACAGATTAAGTTATTCCTAAAAGGAAAATGTTACGTACAACACATTATTTTTATAAACCACAGTTTTTTTTTTTCTTGTTTTTACTTTCATTTCAATTTCATGGTAAATAGGACCAGACACATTCACCACCTTTCACTTAAAAACAGACTTGGGAATTCATTAACCTAGGCTCAATACAAAAGGTTTTTAAAGAAAGAATGACCCATATCCTGTTCTTGTTGCTGAGAAGTACAACATTTTTAGACAAAGAAAATAATAAAAAAAAAAAAAACCATGACGACTTAGGAAATTTCATGTCTTTGTGTGAGACCTTTATATGGTTCAGTTCTACAGCGATTTACAGATGCATCAGACTTTGTTCATTGAGATATTGATTTTTAAGTTTGTTGTCATACAGGCAAAATTTGAGTTTCCACATTACACATTTTCTAATGTTTTGTATCAGTGGGTACTTGCAACTTTATGATTTTGTTAAACTGATCTGTAAGGTTTAGGTCAGGCACACTGCCCAACTCAGTACAGAGATACTATGGTAATACTATGGTAAAGTTATTGGTACTTCTGGCAGTGTGGTCAGGTACCAAAGGCAAATCTCTGTTATACTTGTTGCAGGTATATCTTTTTCTCACACACTTTTCCCTTTGACTTAACTTTCCAATTATATGCTTAGTCACTCCACTCTATGAACGCCCAGATGTCATCAGCAATGATCTGGGGCTTACCCTCTTTATGGAGATATAGTGACTGTCTGCTGCATAACTGTCAAGGCAGCAGTTTTCTCAGTGATTGCGTATAATGTATTTAATCTTCTGAAGTATATTCTAATTTTCTGAAAAAAAGAAAGAATGTAGTGCTTTTACTGGCTGTAAACCATGATGAAGATGATGATGGTCATCATTATTAAAATATATCACTCTGTGTAATGAATCTATGTAATGTATGAGTTTTGTTTTTCAAGCAGAATTAACTTTCGTTGTGATTCAAATTTATTGAGATGCACGTTTACAAAGCAACAGTGTAAGATCCAAAACAGAATCCTTCTCCTAATAATCCAGCCAATGCACAGGCAGAGTCTGAGGTCATAATACTCACTCATTGTGAGTGTGTTTCTGGCCGTGATCCCAGCCTGTGGCAAAGCTGCTACAGCAATTAATTATTGATGAACTCACATGTAAGTCAATAATGCAAATACACAGACAACCTCAATGGCTTGTGGCAAACAGCACATGAGCAAATAATGGTGGAGAAGGAACACAAAGGCACTCACACATTTGTTTGATTTTACTCTTAGTAAGCTACTTTATGAGTCTCCTGTATGCATAAACATGTTTATTTTGGATATGCTGAAATGGTTACCTCAATGGTTTAGGCTGTTTATGTCTGCGAGGGCCCAGGAATTATGTCATCAGTTGCACTTTCCTGACATCACAATTAAAAATCGTGAAACAGGACGGATGGCCAGTGGCATTGGAAGCCAGTAAGCCTGCAAGGACCAGCTCATTTACATCCAAACACAGCAGAAAGGGTGGAAGGAGTGCCATTGCGTCAGCTCGGCAGCCCCGCCACATGCAAGCTGACAAATCATTTTCTACACAAGCCCACTCCACATTTAATGACCCCCATCCTTCCATTTGAAACTACGCTAGTCGCGATTGCGTGCTCCAAACTGGCATCTGTAAATTAAGTAAATTACAAATGATTGCATACTCTTTCCTGGCATATCGCTATTGAGTGTGCAATCAATTCAGCAATTACCCAATCTCACCCTGTATATAGCTAAAAGTCTGAAAGCTAAAACTGGTTCTCGTGGCAACACTGTGCCTTGTTAGTGTTGTTCTGTCTTACAAAGGTCTGTGGGGATAATCTCTCTTGTCAGGGAGTAATGTACAAAGACGGGGTTATGGATGTAGGGATGAGTCTTTCAGTGTTTATTTACTGCTGTTTACTGTGCGTATTCCTCCCAGAGGTTTTGGATTTATGGTTCGAGTAAACCTAAGAGTGTCAATCACAGTCAGTTTACGCAGTTGGTAGGCATTACTATCTCTGTGGGTCTGGATGTCTTTGTAAATTGGACATATGTGCAACATGGGGGAAAAACGCATGCAGCAACAGATTTTTTCTATGCTGTCATTCGAAAACAACATTGTTTAGTTAATTTTCTGCTATATCACATCATGTTACTTCCTTTTGCAACAGCATTTGTAATCGTGACCACACATACTGGTGAAAGTATTAAGGACAAACGTATCACCCCCCCACTCATTTTATCACCGCCTGTTTAACTTGCCGGTACTTGCAGGCATCCACATTTATCCCTCCACAGTGTGACACATCCACACGTCCCTTCCTTCCCACCCCCCCACCATTTTTGCTCCCGTGTCTTCTTATCTGGCTTCTCTCCAAAGGAATCAGTTGGGGGACAGGATTATATTGAGAGTTGTTATTAACTGCATCTCTTACTTCTTCCTTCTCTACCTCCACAGAGCCTCTCGCGCTGTTTGCTGGGTGCCTTTCTTGTAAGATCCTGAAAGCTTATAAAAAGGTATGACTAGTGGGGTGGGGGTGGGGGTGGGGGGTTTCTGATGATAGGTATCTACAGAAACATTCCAAATCTTCTTGTGCAGAGTATGTTTGCAATGCTCACACCAAATAAATCCAACATCAGGATTGTATGTTGTTAAAAAAAATCAGCTGAAAATGGCATGGCTGGGTTGTTGACTGAATATGTTATACTTTTTTCTAGAGTTCGGGTAAATTATTTTAAAATGTGTAACACATGCATATGTGCATTTTCATACACATAAAATCCACCCAAACATCTTCTATATCTTCATTTGGCTCAAGAAGGAGTGAATCCTGTTCCAATGGCTGTTTTTTAGCCTGGTAACACACATGAACTTAAGTGAGATCACATTTCTATGCAAAGGTTTTAATATGGTCCAACCATTCCAGCTGCAACAACTTCTATTCTTTTGGGAATGCTGTTTGCAAGGTTCAAGAGTGTTTTTGTGGAAATTTGTGACCATTTTCCAGGAGAGCATTTGTGAGGTCAGACACTAATGTTAGATGAGAAGGGCTGGCTCCGAGTCCCTTCTCTAATTTCCTAAAGGGGTTCTATCAGGTTAAGGTCAGGGCTTTGTGCAGACTGGTTCTTACTAGTTTTTGCTACTTTGATACCCTTTGGTGTGGGTACTACCTTTACTATCAACTACTGTGTCACCAGGCTAATAAAACCAAGCTTATGTAAAAAACAGGACAGTGAATAGAAGTAGCTGAAAGTCTCACATTTTTAGATATAATCAGTCCATGCTTTACACATGTGAACTTAAGTGTACTAAAGTAAGATAGCTGTCAAAACTGTCACAAAGAAACTCGATAAGTCCATCTAGTTTTGTCATGATCATTTTTACCCTAATAGTCTCTTCAAGCTGAAGCTACACCTGTGGCGGATGGAGGTTAAAATGCTGAAATACATTCTGACAGTAGCTGTAGTGAAACCATCTAATTATTTGCTTCAGACTCTGAAAGAAAGTGAGTCACTGCTGTAGCCTATTACTGTGGCTTTAGAAATGCAGGTATAAGGTTTGGGGAGAGCAGTTATTGAATTTATATGAATATAAATATAAATTATTTATTTTTTTACATAAAATATATTATGCATGTGCATGGACATCACCATACATCTTGTACAAGAATGTATGTTCTTATGCATTGTTGGTCTTATGCCTTGTTGCTAGACTTACTGGTTGTTGCTGGGCATTAACTGTGACATGTCCTTGTCACTTGGACTTGTGTTGTTTTAGTTTTTGTTTTGTTTTTTCTGTTAAAGCCAAGATTCTATTATATCTTGTGTCATATCTAATCAACTGTTTAATAATTGTGTGAGAAGGGTTTAGAACAACCATTTTTATTAGGAATTGCCAGGAACCTTTAAAATTAAATATTTCCAAGTGCAAATAAATGTGTTATTTCTTCTTTCAATGTACTGGTTTTGTAAATAACTACTAGTGGAAGACTTTGTGTTTCATTACTACCAATTGGGTCATATATTTTTAATCAGTTAATCAGCACTTGGTTCTGGTGTTTTGTAACCAATTGTTTAGACGTTTCCTGTCCTTTAGCTTTCTGCAAAGATTTCCATATTTTTTTTCTGGATGAGAAAATGCATCTTCCATGTTGCACTGAAATTGTACTCATCAGATTTTTTGATGACACTATCAGTTTATTCTTTTTATGAAAGATAGACAACAAATGTGTCCAGTTTGTAAAATATGCACTGTCACTTTAAGACATGCACATATAATATGTGGGCAACATGACAAACCACAAGCTGGAGATGTCTGCTTCACTCCCCCATTCAGCTCCTGCTAGTCCAAGTCATTTGTTGCTGCTAAGAAAGTGCAAAGCACATCCATCAGCTGGCAGTACACAAAATGCAGTATATATGTATTATACTTGGATATTAAGTGCACACTTTGATTTTTTACTGTTAAAGTCCACATAAACACAATGCAATGATAGTAAGCTATTTTGTGTGATAATGTTCCTTTGGCATGTGATTAAGAAACTAGAATATCCGGAAACCAACAACAATGATGCATACAGAGCCATTTAATACATTCTCTATTTTGTCTTTGAGCCCTTGGTAGTTCTTGAGCTTATCATGTTCTCTTGTCTTGATGTTGCTTTAGCTTAGGTTGCAGCTATCTCTATTACATTCCTTTCCGCTTTGTTCACCACCACAATGCCTGGTTGGTTAGCCATCACCTGTTTATTGGCCTGGATCTGGAAGTCCCATAGTATCTTAGCCCTGTACTTCTCCACCTTGGGTAGTGTCTCCCACTTTGACTGGGGAACCTCTAGTCCTTAACTGGGACAGATGTTCCTGTAAACAATTTCTGCCTCTTGGTTATGGCATTCAGTGCACTTTTCACCTGCCAACATCTTGCACCCGTTGTAATTTGCTGAAGTGTTTCAGGATTAATTTCACTGTACAGAATATATTAATTCTGACTAAGTTGAACCCTGCAGAAGAGAAGCATCCCCTCAGCATGACACAGCTGCCACTATGTTTCAGAGTAGGGATGGTGTGTTCAGGGTAATGTTTAGTGATAGTGTGGTGAAAAACTGACATTCACATGTAGACCAAAATGTTTGATGTTGATCTCATGTGACCAGAGCACATTTTTCCATGTGTTTGCTGTGTTTCCAACATGACTTGTGGCAAACTGCAAACATTCATTTGTATGACTTTTTTTAATCAACAACTTACTTCTAGACACTTTGTGAAGTGCGAGAATGATAGTTTTGTCAAGATTCCCCCATGTGAACTGTTGATCAATGCATCTCTTCCAGAATTAACATGGGCATCTTAGTTGCTTCTCTGATCAATGATCTCACCCGACCATAACTCAGTAGTTTGCAGTTGTACCGTACTCTTTCCATTGTTAAATGATGGAATGGACGACTGTTTTCTAAACTAACCCTGCTTTAAACCTCTCCAGATCATTCTATCCTGACCTGTCTGCTGTGTTCCATGGTCTGCATGATGCTTGATCTCTAACAAATCCCTGAGGTCTTCACAAAACAGCTAGATTTATACAAAGATCAAATTACACACATGACCCATGACCCATGGACATGTGTGTAATGACACTCAATATAGTTTATACTAAACACCTTTTAAATATTGTTATTTACAAGGTGATTAGAACAAACTATATTGAGATAGGAAAAAATGTGAATCAGTGTGTCACATCATATCTTGTTTTAAATAATGACATTTTTATAAACAAAATTCAGTTGTTTTTACCCGTGTCTTACTTTAACAATTAGCATAACCAAGGACTATATTGTTATAAGCTGAACGTTTTAAAGAGGGGTCTATAGATGATTTAGATCAGAATAAATCCCAGCAAAACTTCAGACAACCTGGGCTCTGGGTTTATGTCTAAGAGTGATGGCTATTTGATGCGAAGTGAAAAGTGATATGAAGAGCTACATAAACCTCAGTAATTCCCACAACAGCGCGTAATATACAGTATCGGGAGTGATGCATGATTTTTTTTTTCAATATACTATACGAGGAAAGCATTTCATCACACCATTGCAATAAACTGGGACTTATATATTTATTTCAAAACTAATCAGTCAAATTTTGACAACAGCAAAGGGAGAAGTGGATTTCCTGGTAATATTTCTTGGTGAAGATAACCGAAATGAAAGGCAGAAGGGAATAAATACAATCAAAAAGCAATAACCTGACCCTCTAATGGAGCCTGAGAGGGCACCGAAATAAATACAGACATATGTGTGTTTTCACTGACAGCTTGACAAATTAATATCTCATAATACAGACACCTGAAGTTAACCCACTCACTCTGGATTTCACAGCCCCGACTCAGGCAGATTTGTAGGTATACTGTATTTCTATCAGCTATTTAAAATACCAGAATAATTTTTTTTATTGCACAGCTTTATAATGCTATGTGGAAACGAAAAAACAAAAACAAAAACATTACATACAAGAAAAGACTGAAATAAGAAAGATGAGAGAACATTTTGCAAACTTTTCATTTTCTCCTGCACCTGCACTGAAATATATTCTTGCTGTCAACAGGAACTACCCTGAAGTCTCTACCACCTTTTGTGTGCATGAGTCACATTCTGGAAGTGTCGTCCTAATAGATGGAGAAAGGGAAAGAGAGAGAGAGAGTGGGAGCGAAAGACAGACAAAAAAAGAAGGGAGGGAATAAAGAAAGGCCTGCTGGGTTAATTCTCCTCAACCGATCCTGTTCCTGTTCTGTCAGGGAGTGTTTCGTCTAGCCAAAGCCCTCTCCCTGGACTTCACACCTGCTCCTAGGCATGGCAATGAGCCTTCGCACACTCTCTCACACATTGGATGACAGTGAGGAGTTTATGAAAGATAGAAGGAGAAAGAGAGAGAGGTGGGTTGGATTCAGAACGTAAAAAAGGAAAAAGAAGAGACACAAATGCAGAGAACGAGCAAGAGAGAAGGAAAAAAAAAATCAGGGGGGGGCTTTGGGATGGTGGTATGAGTTCAGCCGAATGTGACAGAATGGAGAAAACTAGGTGAAGAAAGACAGGAGGGATCTTTGGGAAAAAATGAGTGATAGTGAGCTGGTGGAAATGGCAAGCCGATTAAAAAGAGGAAAAGCAAAGATAAACAAGAGACAGCAAAAGATTAACAGGAAGACGTATATACGCAACATGATATTCTGTATGAACTTTATAAAAGCCATGAATTCCTGTTAAGACTGGGTTGTATTGCATTTTTAAGAATCTTCACTAGCTTGTAATGCATTAATTCATACAGATCTGGTAAAAAAAAACTTCTCATACACTCATCATGGGCCTATATTAATTAAGCTTTTAAGTTAGCATTTAGTGATGCATTTGAAACATTCTTTGTTTAGGACAAAATGAATACATAACATACATCTGCACTGAATTCCAAAAACAAGAACTGGATGCAGAAGCTTAAATTTGTTGTTGATTTTCTAGAATCTACATAGAGCCTCTAACATTTGCATAAAATACTTTTATGTCCTTTAGCATGTTGCAAAGAAAACCCATTATAGTTCTGTCCTATCTGTCCTAACTATTTTAAATGACCTTATATTTCTGATGAGAAGAGTTCTCAAATTCCCTGCCAGAATGACACCAGCACCTTGCTCATGGGTATACAAAGGGTTTGACTTATTTGCAGCTTGCCTAAGAAGATTTATGAAAAATGTGGTGTATGTTAAAACTTGAGCCAAAACATTTATTGTGCACCCAATTCTTGTTTTTAAAATAAATTAAAGTTATTTTTAAACTTTTAGCTTTAAAAAAGAATGCTTCAAATGCCTCATTAAAAGACAAAATTAGTAGGAGATCAATGTCCAAAATGAGTGGGTGTAAACATCTAACCACAAATCATTGTAGCTGCCCACAGCACACCGTGCCCAAGGCATTGGAGGTTTAACGTTTAGCTCCAAACTTTGGCTTGAGACATGAGGTTTTCCTGCTCCGTCTTCTGCACAGGCCACTTGTCGCTGCTCTGTGTCAAACAAAGACACCTTGCTTTGGCATTTCAAAAGGTCACAAGATGTTGATATAAAGATGCGGCACTATCTGGAAGATATCAGAGGTATGGGTGCCGATCTCCAAAAACAAGTTCTAACTTACCTGGTGAGAGAATTATTTCAAGTCTTATCTCCAAAAATGTAGCTCACTGCCAGAGGTGTCACCTTAAGATGAACAAAGAAGTTGAATCTTCAAACAGATGCAACATCTCATTTCTCACTGATGGATTACACAGATGTTGGTTCAACATGACAGTGACACCTGACAATATACAATAAATGGTCCAAAGAAAAGATGTCTTACCTATCTGTTTACGGGAACAAATGTAAGCAAAGTGATGAAGAGCAGATTAAATTTAAAGCAATATTGTTATAAAACAGAACTGAGGACTGGCTTTATGTTCCAATACATCAAATTAACAGTAAAACGTTTGTGAGAGGAATAAAACCCGTGTGCTTGACTAAAATAAATAAAATCAAAGTTGTTTTCACACATTACCAACCAAAAATATCTGCAGAATTGGCTATGAACTAGGTGTGTCCGCATTTTCTCGTTCACACATCTACGCAGCAGGAGATTCTCCACCATGAAGGCATATTCACAATTGGAAATACTCCAAAGAAGCGGATTGGAAAACTGCACATGAAGTGAAATGGGATTCAAAAATATGTAATATTTTCATGGCAGTTGTAATTCTCCTCAAGGATCCATATTTTTTTTCTTTTGTATCTCTGCCAAAATTTAACAATAATTTTTACTTTGGGATTAAATACAATATGATAACCACTTTAAAGGTGAAGAAAATCTATGATGATTAAAGACTTTTTCAAGAATCCACAATCAGTGGTAGTTTTTGCATCAGTATTTTTATTTATTTATTTATTTTTTGCTGTTCCTTGTAAAGTGAAAGTTTCACAAATCAGTTTAAACAATTCTTTCCAGGTCTGCGTGATTGACTTTATTAAATCAAGACTGGATCCAGCACCAAAGTAGGCAGGCCACATGTAATGTGTAATAGTAACCTGTGTTTGTATGACCTTCAACCATTTCAATTATTTGTTTGTCAGTGCAAGGGTGTCTGAATGAGTGTGAAAGCATATATGTAGACATAAGTGTGTTTGTTTGTCACCTGGAGGGGCATGATTGTCAGAGTGGCAAGAATGGTAAAAGGTCTGCAACACATAGCACCCAAGAGCAGCAAAAGACAGGTGGACCCAGGTACAAAAGGCCTTAGCAGGCCCGGGCAGACAAACACAAGACATCAACCCAGGGTAGTCATATCATACCGCAGACAGAGGTTGGTCATCAGTGAAGCACAAGAGCAGCTGCCCCCAAGACAAAGAGTCACAGGGTGAATGGTAGGGCACCGAGCCCCGCCGCCATCTTCAGCCTCAGAGGCCAAGCCCAGGACCCAGTCCCCCTTGTGGCTCAGGGTATGCACCAACCCCTGGCAACAACACTGTCCAGCACCAAGCAGGGGAGACCTCCTCCAGAGACTCCTTTAGCCCACCACACCAGCTACAATTTTGAAGGACCAATGGGCACATTACCCAGCAGGACTCATACATCCCCGGGAGCCATAGTACATCCAACAGGAGTCAACCACTTCATGATATAGCCCAAGCACCTGAACAAACAACACCCCATAAAGGGAGGCAGCCCACCTACTAGTCCCCCTTTGACACTGTCAGAGCCCCAGGCCATCACCACACCTCCAGTCCAAACCCAACACAGGCACCGGAATGGGAGCAAAACAAAACCACGCTGCACCAACTACCTCCACCATGCCTGCATGGTCCATCATCACACACATCCAGACCTTGCTGTTATGTGGTGTTGCATATGTTAAGGAGGAGGGGATGGGTGCTAATCGCCCCGGTGGCCAGCTCCCATTCTGTCCTACCTGTGCTCACACTAATACAGTGCCAACAAAGGCATTGGACCCCCAGAGATCTCCAAAGACCCACCCCTCGGGCTGCCCCCCTGTTTGGCATTGGCAGAGAAGTTGTGGCATGTTTTTAATGGCTGCAGCCCAAACACATTTTCTTTACAATTGTGCCACCACAGGGAAATACACAGGTTTGTCCCATGGTATAACACTGAGAAGCACTGTTACAACAACGAAATAATCACAACCAATCAATAATTTTCATACTTTTTGTGCTAAATTTATATTCAACACTGCATTGTGTCTCCTTACATCAAATTAAATTGTGGTGATGGACTGATGTTCAACTACAACTATCCCTTCATCACGATGGCTTGTAAGTTCAAAGTAAGGGTAAGGGGGGCCGTTCTAAAGCTATGGATAGCACCTGGAATTTGAGTTTAGCTTTAAACTATATCCATTAAACACACATAGACAATATTTTCTATTTAAAATAAGGAAAACAGACTTGATATTTCCCACAAACAAAAATTATTAGAATGCAATGATGTATATTTTTGGCATTTGCTCAAACATCCTATTGCTATACAGCTATGAACAAATAATTAGCTCTGAACATTTTAGACGCATGCAGGAGTATTAATGAGAGTAAAGCAAATCCCAGGGAGCCATATTAGGGCACGGTGAAGAGATCTTCAATCCATAATGGAACCCACTTGTTAATCATCAGTTTTTTTTTTCATTTGGTACTTTTAGCTAATCACAAGATGTGGGAGTCTAATATATTCAATTCTGAGGCAAATTACACATTTACTTAATGAAAATATGCAATTAATAAAGATGGTAAATTCTAAATAGTACAATAGTCTGGGGTTTAAGTCAGTTTTTGTAGGGAGTAAATCCACAGAGACATTCCAAAGAAAAAAACAAGTTTAAAAGTGTGCTTCTCCAATGACATGTCAAAATGTCACTATTTAAGTTTTCATGCTAAAACAGGAGGTGTTACTAAGTGACATGAAAATGATTTTCTCATGTTTTATTAATGATGTCATTTTAATTTGAAAGACAAAAATGTTTTCATGATGAAGGATTGCCCACTTTGCATCTGAGAGCTTGCAGACGTGGGACGTTTTGCGTATTTGACAGGCAGGTGAGCCAGCAGGGGGGTCAGAACGAGGCAAGACACATCCTTGATGATTTTTAACCTGTAGCTGCGGGCTATCTGTTTTTACAGGAAATTGGCAAGTTAAAAACAAGGAAACTTTGATTGACATTTTGTTCATCATTTGTTTCTTGTCTGTGATTGGCTTGTGCAGAAACTGGCTGAAAACCTTTTAATCTCAGCCATGTTACGGATCAAAAGATAGCAGATATACAGCATGTAGTAAGTAGCAATAATTGGTAAACAATAAGTAAAAGCAAGGACAGCAAGTGGTTATCAAAAAATCTGTAAAGATTTGATGAGATTTTCTGACATATTGAAGAAAAAATGTGGAGAACTCTAAATTGTGAAGAATATCTCCTGCTCCACTGTGTTCCTACTGACTAACAAGTGCTGCTGTGTTTCCAGCTGTTGTTTCAGTGATTATTTCACAAGCTGCACTAGCACCGCTTAACCAATTAGACCTGGAAAGGGTTTGGTCACTAAGTGTATTGCACCACTTGTTTTGTGAGTCACTGCTTATTTACTCTAAGGTTTGACATATAGTGTCTGGTGTTCTAGAGTGGTGCTGATTCAGTTGCAGACTCTTGCAGAAGTTTTAGTTACATACGTTATTTTTTTCAGGACTTTAAAACATTTTTTCTTTTCAGGTTCGGCTAAAATGTTTTCAAATTCTACTTCTGCTACTAAATATGTCTTGTTGAAACTGTCAGTTATGTGCAGCATTAGCTTATTTAGTCTTCCAGGTTAGCACCTACATTGGAAAAGTATTTACACCCCTTAAACCTTTCCAAAGTTTGTCACATTGCAAACACAAAGATTTTTTTTTTTTTTTTATTCGAGATTCTAGTTAAGGAACCAACACAACATACCACATGAATGTTAAGTTGCAGAAAACACATGGATTTATTTATTAACAAAAAAAACATCTGTGTGGCTTACATTTTTATACAGCCCCCATGAGTCAATACTTTCCAGAACCACCTTTTGCTAAACTTACATCAGCAAGTGTTTATGGTTCTGCATGTCCACCAGATTTTCACATATTGAAACTAAAACTTTTTCCTTTTCTTGTTGAGCAAAATATTTGGCCAAATTAAAATACTAGCCGACCAGCACTCCTGTGAAAAAGACATCTACCAACATATTAATCATCCTCTATGGGCAGACAGAGATGAGATAGAGAGTGAAAACTAAAAGCAGATGGATTTGCAGAGTTTGTGAACAGCAGATGGTGTAAACCCATATTTGATACAGGAAAACAGCTTGTCTGTCTGTCTGTCTGTCTGTCTGTCTGTCTGTCTGTCTGTCTGTCTGTCTATCTATCTATCTATCTATCTAGCTATCTATCTATCTAATATAATGTTCAGATAGGGTTTTTTTTTCTGTCACAATGATATAATGAACGTTTTGTTTCATGTTCTCTCTTTATATTCTACATTTTGTCAGGGGTTTTATTAGTTTCTTTTTCCAACCCCCTTCTAAAACTGGTCGCTCTATTTCTTTTGGAAAAATTTCTTTTTCTTTTAGGAAACCTTATTTTTCCGTATTTTCCACAGTTAACATTTGGGTTTGATATTTCCACGCTTGTCACTCACATATTCATAGAGGTGTGTGTGCGTACATGCGCTTAGAACTGTGACAGATCAAATATGCAAATGAGCTTGCCATTTAGACAGTCGGTGTGTGCACAGGTATGCACACAACTGCGTGTGTGTGTGTGTGTGTGGTGTGCATCAGGTGGTGGCATGCAGCTGAGGGTAGGAGGGTGCACCTACGGTATCTGTGACAGATGAAGTTGAAGAGTGGAAAGAGAGGAACATGTTTGCCTGGGGAGATGCTAAACTTGGTTCAGTGGGACCAAAGGGAGCATGTAGCTGTAATGACAGGGGATACTGTAACATTTACATACCAGTTTAATTTGACATATAGGCAGCAGAAGTTCTAATGATTTCATAAGTATACATATATATCCAATTATTGACTTTTTTAATGCTGGGGTGGAGATAGAAAAGAGCATTCCACTGGTATTTGGTTTACTAAATATGCACTTCTTGTAAAAGTATTCACACCTCTTGGACCTTTTCACATTTCCAACATTAGAACTACAAGCTTTAAGGTATTTAGTGAGGAGACATCACAAACAGTTACAATACTGTGAACTGTAAGGAAAATGATACATGGTTTTAGAAAACATCTTTACAAATGCAAATCTAATAAGTGTTACATGCATTGGTATTCAACCTTCATTCTGATACCTCTGAGTAAAAGAGCAACCTATTACTACATAGAAAAAGTACACAAGCTACAAGAATGTTCAAAGCCTTCACAGGATTGGGAACCAAAGCAGCTGGGGAAAGATGTTCCACCACAAAAAGAGTTATCCAGGACTTGGGCTAGAACTGTCACATTCCTTGTGCTAAGCTGTTCGTGAACCAGAGACAATGTCAGAAGTGTTTTACCAGGCCTAAAGAGAAAAAGGACTGGACTGTTGCTTGGTACTATTTTCAGAAAAAAGTAAATAGTGCATTTCTTTTGGAAATAGCATTAGAGATTAGATGAAAAGGCACAGAAGCCAAGCTGCTTGAAGTCCAGAGTAAACTTTCTATTCAGTGATGATTTGTGGAGCCATCTGAGTTATCTGTGGCTATTGGTGCACTATGTTTTATCAAATCCAAAGCCAGCGCAGCCGTACACTGGGAAGTTTTTGAACACTTCTCTATAAATAATAAGTGATTAAACCATAGTAATCTAATACAAGTTTGATTTTTTTTTTTTATCGATGAAGATGTTTTGGTTATAGGGTTTGTTTTTATTACATTCAGAATATTCAAGCTCTAAATTTAATATTTTTTGAAAGATGTTTTCACAAAGCACAATGTAGACATAAAACGCATCCCTGCATCTTGGTGCTCGTTAAGCATTATGGTTTCTTTTTAAATATAAATGAATGAATGAATGAAGTGAGGTAAAGTTGCACGCTATTTTGAAGAGTGACGTTACTCAATATAAAACACTTTACAAGTAATGAAGAATTCACTTTTGATGGGGTTGGTTTCTGGTTCCCCTAATTACATTTATATTAATAAAAAATGAACAGACGAAGAATACATGCAGCCATTGTGTTTTACCCCTGTGGTCTTAATGTTTTGCAATGTAACAGCCTTGTCTTTCATTTATCAATTTCTCAATTTCTGGTGAAAACAAGCAAAGACATCAAATATATAGCTGACAGAAATATGATTAGTTACAATTTGCGAAGCATAATAGGACCAAAAACTCTGGAGTATCAGTTTTGTCTTCTTTACACTGCCCTCCTCACTGGCCATGGAGAAACTGGGTAAAAAGCATTTGTTTAATTTTATCTTTTATTACGGTAGCATAATCTGACACAGATATATATATATATTTTTTATTGTTTTTATTTTTTTTTATTCAACCTTCCATTTTAGTAAATTTATTCATTGTTAAAAAAAAAACAACTTAAAATTAGGAAATAATGTTTCTAAGAACATCATATTGGCACATTTTGGCAGCCTTTACAGTTAATTTTCAAATTAATGTAACTGAAGTGTTACCTATGTTAAGTTGATCATAGTGTTTGTGCCCTTTTCATTGGTTATTTATGACTTTCTTTTTCCGTGGGGTTTAAATATAAGGCAACACAGAAAAGCGTCTTTTCGAATTAGGAAAGACAAGAAAAAATGTTCAAGTCAGACAGGTGTGTGTTTTGATGTTTGCCTATATCTACAGTCGGAACAACAATTAAAAGGCTTAAACAACTGTAGTTGTGAGAAACACGGGGACACAAGGAGCTGGGTTCGTATCCCACAGATTGCCACTCTGGGTCCCTGAGCAAGACCCTTAGCCCCAGAATGCTCCCCGGGCGCCGCACAATGGCAGCCCACTGCTCCCTGTAAGGGATGGGTTAAATGCAGAGGACAAATTTTGTTGTAATGTACATGTGCTATGACCAATAAAAATGATTATATTATTATGATTATTATTATAACAACCACTAGGTCATTTACATGCCAAGCAGTTATGACCTGTTTCTAAATGAAAATGCTTGGGAACCTCGATAGAGTACATGGCATTATGAAGTCTTTGAAATTCTGGGATATTTAAAATAGAAATCTGGTGGCCCCTACCCATAAACTGAAAATGGTATATATATTCAACCATCTTCCATGGCCACCTCAGTGCCCCGGGATGCCAAAAAATTAATAAATGACTGAGCTTCAGAAAATGCCTAGCTTTCTGTGTTTCAATATAACAGGCTGAACAGATCTCTGAATCTCAAAGCACAACATTTACAATCAAACTGAACAAGAACATATGGTTGCTTATAAGAACAAGATGAGACTTGGGTAATGACACAGCTACGATCTTTAGATATATAGTGTAGTTTGAGATTTCAGAAATGACAGAAAAGATTGTTCATATTTGTTGTAGTTTCGTATAGATCTGTGTGCAAAACACTCACGATACTAAAGTTCAGCATAAACGGGCTGAAAAACATTTTCCCTCCAACTTCAGTAATGACACAAAGAGCTAAAAATATGTTTCACATTTCTCCACTCTTATTTGCCTCACAGCTCATCTACCAGCTTTTGTCTTGGCTGTTGTTCACACAAACACTGCATCATCTGCCTGGAACCATGTTCTGGTCGACGCCCACCGCCTCGCCAGCACCTTGTTCTCAATCACTAACAAGAGGCACTTCACCCACAGCGCAACTGTGTGGTGCTCATTCATCCTAATGAAGCAGGATACAAACTCCTGCACAAATGAGCAAAAAAAAAAAAAAAAACTATGGTCCATTTTGAATCATTCTCTCCTCGACCCACCTCACCCTGCATTAGCCAAATCCTGATTCCACAAATAATAAAGCACAGTGTAAACAGAGCATTGTCAGAGGGGTTTAGATGACTTTTTAGAATGCATGTGCACTTTGGATTGGATAGGAAAGACAAGAGGTTTGAACCTCTGGTGCAACATCTTTTTTCATATTCAGAAATCTTGCAAGCACAAGTTTCAATGTATTTATTTCACAAGTAGTTAGAGAAGTGAAACAAAAATTATAGATGGCTTTTATTATTTTTTATAAATAAAAATCTGAGAAGTGTGATGTGCATTTGTATTCAGCTGCAGTTACTACTGAAAGTCTTTTGGGTTTTGTCTCAAACAGCTTGTTCACACCTGGATAATCACAATTTTGCCAATTTTTCTTTCAAAATAGGGTGAGCTCAGTCAGACTTGATGAAGCAAATCTGAAAATGAATTTTACGTCTTGCTACAGACTGTTAATTAAATTCGTCGTCTCGTACTCGTCGTCTTCCGCTTATCCGGGACCGGGTCGCAGGGGCAGCAGACTTAGCAGAGGCACCCAGACGTCACTCTCCCCAGACACCTCCTCCAGCTCCTCCAGGGGGAGCCCAATTCAATTTCAATTCAATTCAGTTTATTTATATAGCGCCAATTCACAACACATGTCATCTCAAGGCACTTCACAAAAGTTAGGTACATACATTCCAATTAATCCTAATCATTCAACAGTGCAGTCAGATTCAATTATTTATTCAAATTGAATAAAAAGTTTTTCTTTCTAAGGAAACCCAGCAGATTCCATCCAGTCAGTGACTTGCAGCATTCACTCCTCCCGGATGAGCACGTAGAGACAGTGGACAGTCACTGGCATTGACTTTGCAGCAAGCCCTCATACTGAGCATGCATGTAGCGACAGTGGAGAGGAAAAACTCCCTTTTAACAGGAAGAAACCTCCAGCAGAACCAGG
>JAHUTJ010042203.1:0-21186 GCA_036250325.1 Characodon lateralis
CAGTTGAACCTCTCCTAACTAATTACTATTATTATTATTATTATTATTATTATTATTATTATTATTATTATTATTATTATTATTATTATTATTATAATAAATCTTTTGGTTAACCATTCTCTTGTCTGGCTGCGTTTTGGGTTCTGGTTGAGTTGCTTCAACGTTACAAAAACAGTTCCAAACCAACATGTTATCATTTTATTTTTTTCACCTTTAAAATCTAGGTATGTTTAGGTGTCTGTTTTAGTGCATTAACCGACACGTTTCTGGTATTATTGTTAATGACCGTTTAAAATTGTTTTGTTTGTTTTTTTTTTTTTTTTGCAATTGCATTGCTCATTTGCTACTCATCAACAGTATGAAGGAAAATACAGTTATGACATATTTAATATACTGGACCTTCCACAATTGTTGGCATCCCTGATAAAACTGTGTGCAAAACCCTTAAAATAAATTGTTTGCCATGGAGTCTTTCTGTCGGAATGCTTCAATTGTTGCTGCTTTAAGCTGGAGAGATACGGTTAGGGTAAGTTGTGGGTTACCAGTCAGGATGTACGGCAAATGTCAGTCTTATCGCTACCGTGGTAACTTTAAGCCAGTGATCAAATTCCAAACATAAATCAACATTCCTTAGTTAATTAAATGTCCATAGTCTGATCAAGTCAAAAAAGTTACGAAATGTTTCAGTTACATGTGTTTTCTAGTATGTCAAGGGTCCCACCAATAATCTTGGTGGTACGGAATTTATTTCCATCCAATTGCTTTCAAATTACGAGTTGCAATTTCACATTTTTTTTCTTTGTAATTTTGGGCTATTATAATAAAAGATAAACCTATTTCTAAGCCTTTTACACATCTTTAGGGCTGCAGATATCCAATATTTTTGTGAGTGAGTAATCCCTTAATTAATTGAGTACTTGGAAATGCATTCAATGGCTCTAGACTAACTTTGCACGGGTGCACCAGCACAACATTTAGGTGCACCCAAACATTTCAGTCTGATTTACAACCTAAATACTTTTAAAATAATATATTTGTTCTACGTCCTGCGCAGAAGCACAGTATTGCAAACATAAAAAGTTTGTGCTATGATTACTGCATACAAATTTATTGTGTAAAACTATGTTGAAAATATCCAACAAGTATCGTTTGTCATGGTTTAGGATAAGACTCTGGTACAAGAGACAATTACTGGCACTATGGTGACATTTCAGAAAAGGATTTGTTGTAAAATATGTACACATATGATGTTCTGCAGGGTTCTGGACCTGATTCCGAGATGGCACTTGGAGAAGAGGGAGGTGGTTAGATATAGTTATGGAGGTGATGCGTAATAGGCTAATATGAAGTGAATGGGGCTTACTGATGCTAAGATTGTTGGAGCTCCTGGAGATGGTGACAATATCCCCAGACCTGAGGTTGACAAGAGTTCCATGTATGGCAGTCAAGTAATGTTTTATACCTACTTCCTTCCAGATGGGAGCTGGTGAGTCATGACGTGTCGGAGGGTGGTTAGGCAGGTGAGTTGAGCAGCGACAGAGCATTTTGATAGCAGTTACCAGGAGGGTTGAAGAGTGACAAAGCTAAACAGAAGGACCCAGGAACATGCTCTCTACACAGACGCTAGGAACCAGGAAGTGGATCAGAACTCAGACATCAGTGGGGGGTGCAGCAGTGGCGCAGGAGTAAAGTGTGCAACCCATGAATGGAGGCTACAGCCCACGCAGCCATCACGGGTTTGAGTCACAGCCGGTTGACCTTTGCTGCATGTCTTGCCCTCTCTCTCTCCACCCCATCTCCTGTCAGCCAACTTACAAAATAAAGGCCACTATTGCCAGAAAATAAAAAATAAAAAAATAACTCAGACATCAGTGGAGGAATTTGGTTTCTGTCAGGGAAGACAAGCGCTAGTGTCAAAGCTTCGAGGCGCAAGGAACGCAAAGAGATGAGAGCCTGATTAGCACTCATGTGAGCCAAACAATCTGGCATTTGTTTCAGGAAACCAGCCCCTTTTTAAGCTCCTGCTGATGAGCCTTAATGAGGAGCAGCTGCAGAGCCTACACCTGCAGGTTCCACCCTGGAAAGAAAGGAGGAGAAAACACCAAGCAACCTGCACACAGCTCTGTGAATATGACATTGTTAAATACTGAATCTAATTATTAATCATTATTATTACATCTTTTTTTACTTTACTGTTTGTCACATAACTTTCCCAACACACAGAATGTCAGCTGTGTAACATTTTTTCTGTTCTATATCTACCACAGATGTGTTTTAGGAATGAGACCTGATGTCTCAATGGGATCATAAAATGTTAAATGAAAAGTAAGAAAAATGGAGTAACTTCTAAATGAGCACAATTTACATATTTTAGGATACCACTAATACCACTCTGTTTTTAAAGCAGATAAGATCCTGTAAGCTATTTTAATTTGCTTTAAAGGATCCCTTTTGAGACTCGGAGTGCACACTTAAAGCTCTTATTGTGAAGGTTTGAAGGAAGGTGCGGATGCCACTATTTGTCACCTGGCAACGCAATCCTTCCACTGGCCAGGTGTGGCTTGCTCATCATTTCAAAGGGCCCATTGCTCATCCACCAGCTGCCTGTTATGGAATGGGCCCACTTTCCCGGTGCAATCCAAATGCAAAGAGCCCTGTTATTAATATGTAAGCTGTTTTGTTGAGAATAAACAGAGCTGCAACTTTGTGCCACTAGTCTGTTTAATTTTCCAAGCTGGTATCAAGTTAAACAGACAAATCATGCCATTCTGAAGACTGAAAACATCCAGCTAAAAAGTAACTGATGTTACCGCAAGCACAGTGGGTGGAGGAGACAGGTGAACGCTTGAACGTACCTTACTGCACGAAAACTTGGAAGACGCGAACAAGCTGGTGCCTTTTGGTCATGTAGCATTCTTACTTTCTACAAGTTGTACAAAAATATAAACATCCGTCTTTTGCACAGGAAAAGAATTGTTAGGTGCACCTTTTTACTACCAAAAAAAAAAAAAAAAAAAGATTCCACTTGATAGATTTGTAATCTAACCTTAATTTTTTTAAATTGTTCTCAAACATGGTGTTCCCAACCACCCGACACACACGCTCTACTCCCCCAGCCCCTACTGTGCACCACAAAGAATTAAAAGCCTGGGAGCTTTTATTTCAGCATAGAAGGATAAGAAATGCATCTGCCATACAGTACTTCTACTGCAGTTTTAAAGCCCATTCATCTTTGCATCTGTGTTACTCACTCACTTTTATTTGAGACACACAATGAAAACCTTTTGTCATGAGAAAATGTGCATTTATGGTGAAACAGGATTCTGTGGCTACAGGTGTCCATGCATCACGTTAAAGCTAGCGTAACTGCTATTAGTGATCCCATGACTTTGGTTAGGTGTCTTGCAGAGTGTGTGGGTCTTTGTGTCAATGAAACATCTTCAAGATAAGATATTAAATCCAAAGCATACTCCATAGCCGGAAGCTCTGGTTTTCAGTGGCTTTTGATGATCACAAATCCTTTGCAGTAAAAGATGCAGTAAACTTTGTGATTTCCTTTGTCTTCAATGAGTTAGGGGAGAACTATGGGTAGAGTAAGATAAACTATTTTTCTTTCACCTCTGGGTGGAAACATTTAATGTGGTTAGTTTTGTAGCATTTCCAAGTATTTCAGCTTCATTTTACACACCTAGCACATGACGTAGCTCTTGTCAACTCTGTTTTTCCCTTTGTTGCAGATGGTCCTGGCCTATCGAAGACTTTGTAATGTGTTCACCATGAACCACCTGGCAGTTAATTAAATAAGACTAACATAATAGAATTTTGACGATTGTTAATCGGTTTAGGATCATTAGTGTCTCGATGCATTGAAAAATAGATTTTCTTCCTACACCCCTACAAGTAAACTGATTTTACTCTGAAGTTTTGGCATGTAATTCAGTAATTTTATATACAATATAAACTCTTTTCTAGCACATCAATGTGAAGTGAGGTAAAATGCACACAGTCTTTCCATCCTGGAAATGTAGAACACTATCAACGGAACTGGTTTGTTTTTAAGAATGGTATCATTAACACAGGACTTTTTTAGGCACAATGTCTTCTCTTATGTTGTTATAATATCTGTGCATAAGAATGAATGCTAGGAAATACTATACTGTTCCATCCCTGCTGTGCATTTGTACATGATGTAATTTTGTTATTTATTTTTTTTACTTAACTCTTCACTCTGATATAATCATTATTTGGGACATGGAATCTGCTTGTTGCTGTAAAACGAAAGACAATGTTCATAGGAAACTATGTTTTAAGAATTATTCTAGCAGCATCGCTCTATAAAGATATTGTTGATGTGATATTATGCTAAGGTAACTTGGTTTTCTGTAGTGTGTGTGCTTCTGTTTTTTGTTAATATAGCCCCGAAAGGATGGCATTTTTTCTTTTGTTTTTTTACCTTATCACTCCTTTATCACACATTTGAACAGAAGCTTGTTTTGTGACCTCAATGTTTCTCCCTGTGAAACATGGTGAACAGAATGCAGTCATGTGAATTAAATAAGGCATTAATTCAAGATTTATGTAATCAGGCGATGTATAGTTTATTTTTTTACAAGAAATCTTTTGAGTTTCTTAACATTAATGGAAGTTCTGATCAAGTTTGCTAAGTATATTATTTACCACAAGTTGTGTCCAGTTTTTTTTTCCTTTTTCTTTGTTTTTTTTTTTTTGTTTTTTTTTTTACAGAGAATTCACATTTGATGACATTAAACCTAAACACATCAAGCTATTCTTTCAATGACCAATCAATATTTTAAACATCTACATCAAATTTGTCTTTGGAGTTCATATTTTTAGATCAAATGTGTTATGCCACTTTTCAGTGGGTTGTGCCCCACGAGTATCCAAATGGAGGATGCGCTGCAAGAATGATAACTTACTATCTCCCTTGATCTTTGCCTGGTTAGGCTCTTCGGTTGAATCTTTATGTAGTAATGGATGCTGCTATTTTAAACAAACCATTGGGGATGCATCTATTTTGCATTAAACCATTTCACTCTGACAACTCTCCCAAGGATGCTGACAAATACAAGTTTCAGAGGCTAGATAGTTGCATGCATAAACATTAGGGATGAAAGATTCACTAATCGCCCAATAATTGTGCTTTTTATGAAACGTGAGTTGTTTTGAATGCTGAATGTATGACTAGAATGTCTGGCTTTATTTTTTAACAAGGCTTTGGTCACATCTTAAACGAGGAAACACTTAGTGACTATAGTGCTGTTTCAAATAGTTTCCTGCTTAGGTGGTTGCATAGGCCTCAAGCTGAAACTTTGAAATCATGTCCTGGTCTAAATATAACCCTCTCAGTCTTACCTCTCTTTGTGTAAACAGGCAAACACAGGACCAAGGAACCCCTGTGGGTTCAAAAGGCAATTATTTGGGTAAAGCTGCCATGTTTCAGGTTGAGGGAGGGATGTTAATTACCTTGGTGGATTCATAAGATGCTGCCTCTTCTTTTTCTTTTGTTTAATCTCTTTATAGGCTAATTAATTATGAAACAATGCACAGGTGATTCATCTGAGAGGAAGAAATTTTTAAAGCTTTCTTCTTCCCTTCACAAATAAACAACAGGAGTGGGAAGGCTTTTATCATATGTCAGAGGCAAGCGTACAACTCCACATTATGCACATGAAGGTTTTAATGCACCATCTAAACACAGACCAAGCGATAGCAATTCAGGGGAGCTGGATCATTTGAGGTAAAACCCTGCAAGACGCAAAGAACGTTGGTTTTTAGATGTTCAGCTGAAGTTTATCTTGATTTTGAAGCTCTATGCTTTAATTTTACTGTCCTACATTTTTATTATATATTCTCAATCATTACCTTAACTTTGTATCTTATTTCCTCACCTCTCTTACTAGATCTAAATTTCTGACACCAAACCGTGTTTGCCATTTCTTTCCTCTGTAAATTTAGTTTTTTTTTTACTTCTGCCATACAGTTTGACTGATATCTTAAGGACTGTATTTGTTTTCCTGCTCCAACAGCTCTTAGGTTTCTCAGCTCCAGTCAGAAATTGTGGATTTAAAAAATCTGTTTTAAAATAGTGTTTGGCATTAAGGCAAATCTGCCCCCCTCAACAACCATTGTTGTTACACACTGTGAAACATTGTAATCATTTTGGAAAATGAATTTGTTGAGCCCCAGCCATGCATGGACTCTGAACTGTGCACAAAGGTGCTGGTAGGAAACTACACCTTTAAATACGGCATTGACCTACTTTTAGTCCAGCCCATGAAGGAGCAGTCACAGCTGGGGTCCTCGTGATGTCATGCGGCCACTAACAAAAACATTTTTCCAGCTTCCCCTTGCTCGCTACCCATGCAACTCCTAGAGATTTGAAAGGGTGCTTTGTGTGTGGTTCTAAAGGTTGAACTATTTCAGTGCCAGCAGGCTATCTGCTGGGCTAATGTGAACAGATCGCTCAGCCTTGAGGCTAGTTATTTGTTCTGAGTTGGGTTTTAAAGTTAAGACAAACTATTTTAATGAAATGTTTTAAACACTGATGGTCCAGTAATATGACATTTATATGTTTTCCCTTATTCTCTTTAAACGAACCAGCAAATATTAGATTGGAAGAACCATTCAGAACAGACCAAATTTTCATTTAATTAAATATTAAATAACATAAGTATCCTGATTGCACAACAAATTTCTCACACCTGATCAAGACTGTGTAAACTTAGTAAAGAAACGTGCCTCTAAATCACATCACTATAACCCAGAACAGACAGACATGTTGGAGCAACAATCCTATTTTTTGCCTGTAAAGATAAACAGGAATTGATTCTGCTACAAATTAGGGCAGTGATGTCAAACTAGGGTTCTTCCAGGGCCAGTATCCTGCAACATTAAGATGTGTCCCGGTTCCAACACATTTGAATCAATCAGCTGAATTGCCTCCTGCACATGCAATCAGGCTCTACAGAGGCCTTCTAACAACCCAAATATTTTTGATTTGGTGTTGTTTGACACCCCTACAGTTGGACTCCAGTCACAAATTTAATTACTTTAGACTTTAGACTGTTGTCCCTGAAGGTAAGTTTTCCTTGCAGCCAGATGAAAAAACATAAAAAACACAAACACAGACACAATCACTGTACAACATTAGCAAAAAACAGTAAAGAAAACTCCAGGAAACATATCAGTTCACATATCAATGTAAAACAATCAGACTAAAATGACAAAGCAATCAGGCCCTTTCACATTTTAAATTTATTTGAATAATGGCCTGAGTAATAAAAAAGTTTTTCCATCTGTTGGCCCTTGAGGAGCTCAAATTTGATAATGGATAATGGAAGTGGAGAATGTATTTTGTATTTTGCATTTTGTGTGATTCTCTTAAAAAATTCAGGTAGATCAGATAGTTTAGTACCAATAAATTTGCTGGCCACTTTTACTATTTGTTTCTTCCTGTTTTTGTCTCCTACTGATAGGTTGCTAAACCAGGGGATTAAAGCAAGTGTAGGGACAGATCATATCAAAGGAGTGTAGAAAATGTTCATTAACTTTTTACAGACACCAAATTGATTTAATTTGCAGAGGAAGTGCAATCTTTGATGTGCTTTTTTGCTGAGCATGTCAGAATTTTCACTGAATGTCAGCTTCTAGACAATGACACTCCCCAGGTACTTACTGTATACAGTAACACTGAACATGCTCCACTGGTTCCCCTTTAATGTGAACTGGAGCTGGTGGACTGGACTTACTGGATCCTAAAATCTATACACAAATCTTCAGTTTTGGTGGCATCTAGTTTCATGTAGAAGTTTTCACACCACATAATGAAATATTCCACCACCTAACCAGGTGAGTCATCCTCTCCCAGTATCAGGCTAACTGACTGTGTCATCTACAAACTCCAAAACTGTCTTGAAAAAGAATCACAAAGGACTTAGTACTGGACTTGCACTTTCACACCGATCACTTCATTTGAACTTGAACTGTTTGTCTTGAAAATACTTAATATCTTACACCAAACAGAAAGTGTCTTACAAAAAAAACTGAAGCTGGCACGCAACATTGGCTCCGTGCCTGTAGCGCAAACTAGCCAGCTCCCAGCTCTGGCCATTTACCAATATTTCCTCCTCTTGTTGCAGCAACATGCAATCTAAATGCCCCATGTTATTTACTTTATTTTCTTCCGAGTCCTACAGTGACAGCAAAGAAGCTGACTGTGGTGGAGGTGTGCTGGCATCCAGCACTATGAAAGCGGTATTCGCAAAGTGGGAAAAAAGGGAAAAAATAGGCTGTGTGGCATTATGGAAGTAAAATAGTCTCATTAGAATTAGACATTTTTTTAGACATTGAATTTATAACACTGAATTTTTATCCTGTGCAATTATGTATGTGAATTTTTTTTTTTACTTAAAATTTCCCAGCAAAAATTCACCTGCAAGAATTCGCCTGAAAAAATTCACCTGCAGAAATTCCCCTGCAGAAATTCACCTGCAGAAATTTGCCTGCAAAAAATTTACCTGCAAAAATTCACCTGCACAAATTCGCCTGCAAATGTGTGTACCTTCTGGTGACTCAAGAAGTACAAAAAAAAAAATTATTCACATACATAATTGCACAAGATAAAAATTCAGTGTTATAAATTCAATGTCTAAAAAATGGCTGATTCTAATTAGAGACTATTTTACTTCCATACAGCATCACCCAAACAAAACTTAGCATAACTCTGCACAATGCTGTTAAAGCACTTTTGGTATCATTTTATAAGCAGTCAAAAGCAAGTGTCTCTGGAGTGATCCTTAGTTGAAAGTGTGGAGACAAAACAATACATGTGCGTGCTGTCAGGTCAACATTTAGTATGGGATGCCGGAGCCACCATAAATGTTTGGGCATTGTTTTAAGAAACGGGGCCAGCACAAAATGCTCTAAGATAGAAAGTACCCATGATGTCTTCCAAGGAATCATGATGGAAGTCTTTTTGTTTTTGCTTAAAACAAACAAAAAAACCTACTAAAACAAAAAAAACAAAAACATGTTTTAACATTATTATGTAACCAATGCAAAGCTGCTTGCAATGTTATAATTTAATTAAGCACTCTAAGTAAGGACAATTATTTTGAAAAGTCCTGTGAATTTTAGTATTGGGCTTGTTTTGTTGAGGGGCCACAATAAAGTATGTGAATTTCCTTTGTTTGGACATGCAAATTTTCAAGATAAAAATTGCCTATTAAAATAATTAGAGGTATTATATGTTCTGCTGTGTGTTACAAAACATTAAACGTTTAACTTAAAAAAAATTTTAATGTTACTTTTATTGTTAGATTAAATCGGTTGCATTGTAATAATCAGAATCAGAATCAGCTTTATTGCCAAGTTTGTACAGACAAATAAGGAATTTGACTCACATGCATTTTACCCTCAATAATAAGATAATATGAAGTTTTTTTGAATATATTTGCTCAAGTAAAAACAAGTTGTAATTTTCACTGCACTGTTTTCTTGCATTCTCCCTGATGATTTTATATGGAAAAACATACAAATTGAAAATTGAGATGGTACAGCAGCACTGAACAGGAAAATTGTTATACCATATATTAAGGCAGGTGTTCCCAGTTTTCACATGGAAAGCCAAAGTGATGAAATTCAAAACTTATGAAGCTGTTGACTTGTCCAGGGTGTACCCCGCCTCTCGCCCATAGACTGCTGGAGATAGGCACCAGCTCCCCCGCGACCCACTATGGAATAAGCGGTAGAAAATGACTGACTGACTGAAGCTGTTGAATGATGATGTTACTACCACAAACCTGCCAACTTAGTTGTATTGAAATAAGGAGAACGGTGATGAAAAATGAAAGAAACAACTGTAAACCCTTATAGTTATCTTGGCCTATTATTAAGCTTAATGCATTGAGCTACAGCCCTTTTTAATCTAAAGTTTCAGGTATGACGTTTACCAGTTTGTCCAGATTATTAAAAGCAGACTGTTTGATGGGTGTACAAGAGCATTTTCCTGTTAAATTAATATTGATTTTTGTTGTCATAAGAATTTTAGCTAGATTTTGGTGAAATATTTCTTAGCTTTTCATTGAATTTCATTAACTGATAGGGTTCAGTTAATACCAGGAATACTTATTGGATCCTCACCTGTCTCCACTGTCTTTCATTGCTCCTGTTTTCACATTCAGTCGCCTACCTGCCTGCTTGCCAATGCTTACCTGCAAACGTAACTGAACAAAACAAGACCGCTGCACGCTTGACCCAGCTCCTCACCCAACCACTCTCCTCCTGAAGCATCAGGTCTACCCTCTTGTCGTTCATCCTTCCTGCAAACGGTAAGGTACCTTTCAACATTACCTTAAACATACTCCCCTTTCAGCAAACCAGTCTAAATTTTCTCTTCTCCTGTCCCAGATGTGACATGCAAGAGACTGAGAGTTATTTGTGGATTACTCCTTGTAAAATCTTTGTAATTAAATCACTTACATTTGTGAGAACAGTGTCCTGACTGGTTTCTCCATGAGTCACAAAATAACAACTCATAACTTTACAAGATCAATATCAGGTGGGTGTCTTAGTTCTTTTTTCTTTGTTGTTTTTTTTGGAAAGGACTACAACAAAAATCTATCAATTATTGTCACAACTTTTGTCATGAGTGTGCAGCAGTAAAATAAATTACCAAGTCCATTTATTTAACCAAATCACTTCTAATTTCACTGTATAACAGACACTTTGCTGGTAAATCAAAATATATTTTTTATGGAAGGGTATTTAAGAAAAATTAAAGAAACAACATTTTACAATGCATGCATGCTTTTTACACTTGTTTGTAATTATTTGTAATATTTAACTTTTGGCATCAAATTACAACACATCTTTTTACCATCTATTCCAATTATGCTTAAATTTTTGTTCTTATTAATTTTGCTCACAACAATACACTCATATCGTCACATTTAGAAAAATTTAAGTTCTGTCCAGTTTGATCCTAATTATCATGCACTAGAACCAATGTCAGTTGATGATTTATGCCAGTTGGTAAAAAAAAAGTTGCCTATTTGAAGAAGCTAAACTATTTTAAGCCTAGTCTTAAGCAGACAAGGTCTCAACCTCACGGACATGAACTTTGAACTGGTTCCACAGTAAAGGAGCCTGATAAATAAAATATCTGCATCCCATTCTGCTTTTAGTAACTCCAGGAACCACCAGTAAATCTGCATTGTTCTGTTGGAGGTATATGAAACAAACACAAAAAAATGAATCTCTTTAAGAGGGAGTTTGATTATTCAGGGTTCTGTATGAACATTATAAATTATATTTTGGATTTAACAGGGACCAAGTAGAAAGAAGCTGAAATTGTAAAAAATGTGATCTCTTAATGCTATCATGCTGCAGCATTTAGGATCAGCTGAGTGCTTTACTTTTATTTTTAAAAAATGTACTTATGTTACAATAGCCCTAAAGTAACAAATCTATATTTGTAAGAAAATACATATTTCTGAAAGATGATGTAAAAACTCTGGCAAGTTTTTCTGTCTATTCCTAAGCAATGTTCTGATGTTTTCTAAGTTCATGGAGTACTAAGAAAAAATGTAAAGACAATTAAATGAAAATCCATGCAGCAACTAAAGCTACCTTGAGCTTCAGGATGCTGGTTCTTTGCTTTTGGTATAGAATGCGCACGCTCTTCCTGGGTTTGCGTTTTTCTCTGATTTCAATCCATAGTCTAAAGATGTCATCAATCTTGTGCACCTTTGGTACCATGAGGAAGATGACTGGGCATAGAAAATCTACATCCTGAACATTATGCTGAGAAACGAGTAGCTTTTAAAATAAAAGTATCTAAATTCATTTTAAATGCTACTTCAGCTCTTGTCAATAACTTAGCCTTGAATAACTATAAACTGAGTTAAAGGATTGAGTCGTTTATTAATATGGTCATCTTTTTCAACCGGCTTTTGCTGGAAGTTCCGTTTTATTTTATGAAATTTTCTTTCCATTTTGAAGGTACTTCATAATACATGCTAGCTTTAATTTCTCAGTGAATGTTAATCCTAATACTTGCAGAAATGTTTAATGAAGTAATGATTTAATTCTTTTATTTTTCCCCTGATTTTGACAATTTGTTCATTTAAGCTGCCAGTGCCATTTCTTTTTGGCACTTGACAACAAGTGTTGGCTGTACATTTATTTAGTGACACATTAGCAGAATGGAACAGATTTTGGTTTCATTGTTCACTGTCAATTATTTCTGACGACCTAACGGTAAATGGTTTAGACCATTTACTCTTTTTATTGAATTATTGGACTTTTAAAAGTTGGACTTTTAAAAGTTTTTCATTCAAAGCAACTGCATTCCGGGCCTCGCCCGACCACTCTTTGTTCTAGTTTTATTGCTGGAGATTTTCCACTGAGTTCCCACCTCAGAGTTTATGACCCTTTGTCAAGATTTGGGGCGTTCAGCTGGTTGTGGCTAAAGGGGCGTGGCCCCACCGTTTTATCAGATGATCGCTGCGATCGAGACATCAGCACAACAGGAAGACGTCTTTCCATTTAACCCAAATTACACGTTTTGTCCATAAAACTACTGGTTTGATCTTCATAGACACTAAATGCGCATATATGTTTTTCTTTTATTATTATTGTTTGGTAGTCATTGTTGTTAGGTAGTGCTTCTTAGTTAGGTGAAGGTTTTTGGACCAGAATAATGGTATATCAGGATTTTATGACTTCAGTAAATCTTCATATATGTAATTAAGAGAAGCGTTTGTGTTTATTTCGTGCAGGAGTGATTTATCTGTCAAAACAAGGTTGAAGTTCCCCCACCTTTGGTGAAGTGGTCGAATAAACAGTGACAGTTGGTGGTTTGGTTAATAATTTGTAATTATTAAAGAGCTTTGAGCCCATAATCACACCAGAGGACAGCTCTGATTTCTATTTGTAAGTAATGATTTTGCTTAAGAAATTATTCTTATTTTTTTTATTTATCATGATTTTAAATTATAATTCTTGATAAATATTAATTAATCAATAATCATTTAATCAATTAATCATAATCCACTGTATTCAAAATTGGGGCTTGAAAGTCTCACAATGAATGTCTCTGTGTAAAAATGTTGAAGCATATTAAACTCCCACAATGAGCTTTACAGACGTGTGTGTGTGTGTGTGTGTGTGTGTGTGTGTGTGTGTGTGTGTGTGTGTGTGGGGTGTGTGTGTGTGTGTGGGGTGGGTGGGTGGGTGGAGGGGTAGTGGGGGTTGTATATTGCACATATAAACATTCCCACTCCCTGCTGGCAGACAGTTACCTTTTAGTGTTGTACATAAATACTTGTAGTCTGATAATGAAGACATTCAGTCACTGACCAGGGGTCCCCCTGCTAAATGAGACGGGCATCCTGGATTGATTGTGACACAACAGCCAGATTAATGGATGTCCAAGCTTTAAAATCCTAACTCAGGTAATAAGTTAGTGAGATCTTGTTAAAAGTCAACACTGCAATTGAAAAACAATAAAAGTATTTCTGCCTTTAATAATTATGATAAAAGTTTTTTGTTTTTTTTATAATTTTTTAGGAAGTAATACTTTGTTAATTTAATTGTTTTTTACTCACTAAATTGCTTAGAAGAGCCTCAATTTAAACAAGACCTTGTCTTCTAACCTTAAGACTGTTATACCAGTTTAAATACCAGCTAGACATTTATATGTGGAATTTTAAACTTCTAACCATATGTTTTTACCCAGGTACTCCTGTTTTCTTCCATAGCCAAAAACAATGCATTGTAGGTTATTCTTGTCCCTTGCCATTAGGAGTAAATATCTTCCTAAATGACAGTTTGTCTCTTCTCCTTGCATCAGTGCTGAGGAAGTGTCCCATTGACTGCTTAAATGGGCTCCAGCCCCTCTGTGCCTCCTTAACATCACTCAGGAGGTACAGAAAATGTAATGATGCTTAAAGTCCAAAGAAAGACAGTGTTGGAGTCATTACTGAAAACAAATGTCTTGACTAGTTCAGATAATTAGTCACAAAAGCAAGTATGATGAAATGCAAATGTCATCCACATTGCATAGACAATCAAATTTGGTAACTATTTGCTACATTTTTATTTGTACTCTAAGCAAAGTTTGGTGTGGTGTTGAAACTGTTGAAAAGAAACCCTTGTGTATTCTTAAACATCTACATAAAAACCATAAGATTCTTGCATCACCAGTCTCTGTGTGGTCTGAAGCCTCTTGATAAACTTGGAAACAAATGTTCATCCCTCTGGTTGCTCTTTTTTTCCCTGGTTGAAATAGTGTACACTTGGCACAGCCCCTGTGCAGATCAAAAAGAGGGAGAGAAAACTGAAGATAAATTCCATCTGCCATTCTGGACTGAACAGTGGGTTTGTGGAAAAGATGCTAAGGGCAGAAAGTGGAATCACTGTCACAGTTTGGATAGAATATAAGTTCAGGGATCAAATTATGACATCAGAGGGTTTCTTTAAGTTCCAGTAAGACTTTTTAAGACCATTATTATATCAATTTAATAAGGTTAAATATCCCTTCAACCAACTATTGAAATGCCATTTGAGCCAAACCTCTTATATACGCTTTCATATGAAGATAGTAATATATAACACTAGTAGATCATTTCTGCAGAATTTGGCTTATTGTAGTAAAAAGAAAAAAATATGAAAGAAGCAGAAAATGAACGACTGGATGAATCCAAGACATGAATGGATATGTAAGACATAGTGAGACATTTTGTCATACTCAAAACTATTTCGAATTAAAAATATTATTTTTAATTTACCACAGCAATCCTAGAACAGATAGCGCATTATGTTTATGAAAAGATTGTTTGCCTAATAAATGGAATGCTGTGTGGATCAGTCGGTAGAGAGAGGCTATCCTGGGTTCAATTCCTTGTCACTTGATGCATGTCTTCCCCTACTCTCTCCACCTTCTTTCCTGCCAGGTTATTTTTGAACAAAGGCCATAAGTGGCAAAAAAGTGTTTACTATTTTCATTCAGCTCGTTAATTAAAGTGGTTCATCTAATATTCTAGTAAAAAAGAAGTGTTTGGACAGTGCTTACGAATCTTGCATAGTTTGCTCCAGAGCTAGTCATAAGTTTTAGAACATTTTCATTAAAGGAAATCCTGGAGCTTGGAGGGGAGAATCTGCTTCTTCGCATCAACAAGATTTTTGGGGATCTGATCAGGATGCCTCTCTTTTAAGATTTTCCAACAAAGACCCACTGGGAGGAGACCTCAGGGTTAGCAACAGAATACACTGAAAAAACTGCATATCACCTCATGGCCTTGGAACACATTGATATCTCCCAGAAAGAGCTCAAGAGTGTTGCTGGTGAGAAGGATGTCTGGGTTTTCCTCCTGAACCTGTCACCTTTGCGACTATATCTGATCAGTGGAAGATGATGGATGGGTGAATGTAGGTAATCCATTTTAATTAATTTCAATGAGGAAAGTTGATTCCACATATGGATAATTCCAGTTAAAAACTCCATCATGGACAAATAAAATTTTTAAGTAAAGGCACCATCATTTTCATGGTCTTGAAAAATTGGAGACTTTAGCACAGACTCTAAATAGTTTTACTTTTATAAGACAATGGCCCAGTTTATAAGTAATTTAGAATTAAACTAATATATGACATGCTGTACCAGGTCTATGCCTTGGCTGGGTTTTCACTGAATGTAAATTATTGTGACTCAAACAGAAAAGGTAATACATTTTGTGATATTAAGAAAAACAAACCTTAATTTAAATTTCTGCTCTGTCCGTCTGACAAAAGTTGCCGATGAACTCAGAGAAACTATGTTTACTGTGGGTTAAATAAATGTGCTTCTTTTCTCATCTACAAATGTCCTTTTTAAATGTTACATTCATCAAAGTTCTGAGACTCCATGGTCTTAATTTCTTTGGTGTATTCCTTTGTTTGGTCTGAACCAAAAGCTGACTTTATTTATTTTGTTTGGTGCAGTTCGCTTTCACATTGTACTTTTTGCAAGTGAACTGTAACTTGTAAACAAAGCCCTACATGTGACAATAGTTGCTCCCCCTTGACAGAAATGACGAGGGCGGGACAGACCCAGAAATAAGGCAAACTATCATGGAGGTCCTTGTTTTGCATATTTCGCAGTTAGGGTCTACTACACCTGCAAAATCATTGTTAGTGTAAAGAGCAGCTCATTAAACGCAGGTTTCGTAACGTTCTTTTTCTAATTTTGAAACGCGTCAGCGAATGGGTGCTGTGAGCCGAAGAAGACGATGTGCTCTGCGTGCCCAAAGCATGCTGGCAGCAGTGTTACTAAGCAACAGACTGCTGAATGGCTATTGTTTCAGTACAGCTTTCACCTTTGCCACCCGCCACAGTGGCTTGTTAAGTCCAAAGAGACAGACTTTTTCTGTTGTTTGTGTGTTGAATCGAGGCCAGTTCTGATTCACACCAGACGTAAACTGCACTAGAGCCTGTTTGGAAGCAGACCAAGACCACCTCAAGAAGTGGGTCTCGGTCCAGTTATTTGGTCCAGACCAGATTCGTGTATTCACACCTTCAAAAAAGGTCCAGACCAAAGGGCAAAACAAACTGTGGTCCATTTAAAGCGGACCAAACGAGGCAGGTGTGAATACACCTTTACATTTCAAAAAAGGAAACCGGTATAAAGTCGATAAAAGTTAATTATCCTGTGAGCTTTCCAAATATCTGATTTAAACTGAGTGTCTAAATATGTTCCTTTTGTCTTGAACCTGTTCTGTTTTACTGCCATCTTTCCAGTCCTTCATTCCCCATATGAAGAAACTATTTTCATTTGGCCTGCCAAAAATCATAAATTAAACATTTCAAAACACAGTTGGTTGTTTTTCACTGAGCATGTGCAGTCTTTACCGTTAAAAACTTTCTTCAAGAAAATGTTGTTTAAAATATAAAATAGAGCCTAAACCTGGACCTTTCTTGGATTCTAATATTTTGTCCTGTTATCAGTACTAATATTATAGTTATTAATAAATGTATACATAAAGAGGTATGTATGTAATACATTGAGTAAAACTGTATCCTTGTTTATTGAGTTTAGTTTATATAATATTACATATTAAATGTATTATTCAGAAAAATAATCAAGAACAGTCAGCTAATTAATGGTACACCTGGGATTAATTGCTATGACTTGTTTCTTAGTAATACTGCACGTTTAAACTACCCTGAGGTGTATGTTTTAGAATCAGCACAGAAGTTATGAAAAAGAAGGAAACTTATGCACTTCCTTCTACAACTTATTGGCACCAGGAGACATTTTCCCATTTTTTTTTAATTTTTAGCAACACTTTTTTCTGTCTACATGTAGAACCGGACTATAGGACTGGCTGCAGCAATGAGATGCAATGTGGTGATCTGAATGACTTTTTAATGTGTTAAGTACCTTCAGGATTAAATGTTTTTATTTTGACTAAAGTGAAGAACCAGATATTGTTCACATCATGATGCAAATCCATCTAGAATCTCACAGACTTCCTACTGTTATCTACAGGCCAAGTCCCTCTTCTCTCTGTTCCTCACCATGACCCTGATGATGCTCATTAGAGTAAACTTCCACCTCATGTCCTGCCGGGTGAAAAGTGATTTGCTGTAGATTACAATTAGCCCATTCTGAGCCAGCATTCAGGTTTTTCCGCTAACTTTAATCTGGGTTTTGCCGCTGATCCTGTACATACACAACAGGCTCCCACTCCGGTTGGCTGAACACTTGTTCTGGACCTCTCCAGAATGGACAAATTACAATTTCCTTTGCATGTAGTTGCGCAGTTGCAGTGTCACATGTGCAAAAAGAAAAATCTTTTTGTCTTCTTTTTCTTTTGAATAATTGTCAGGTTAGGTGGAGTGGGCAGTGATTATTTGAAATACAATAGCAACAAATCTGGTTGTTTTTAAATAAAAATGTGAGGTCTAATGTCATTTAAGGCTTTTTGCATCTTTTTAACATCATGTACCTTTCAATGTCTTCTTTTATGACATTTGGGGCTATTCAGAAAACATCTGGGGCATCAGCCCAAAACTAACAAATCGTCTTTCTGCGTCAAGTACAGCAAACGTCCAAGAATTGTTAAAACTAGAAGTTGAAAGTGTACACTATTGGTTCCTTATTACTTCCCATCGAGTTTGTCCTTCACCATCCCTTCTGTTTAGTGGTGCAAACCAAGCATCTGCAACCAAATCTTTCCTCAAGGCATTGTATACCATGGCAACAAATGTTTTAATGTGCGTTGTCACACAGCAACATTCGTCACATTTAAATTAGCCCTGTGTATTTATGCATCACACTAATTCAGTAGTGTGTGTGACAGGTGACCTCCTGCACAAAGAGAAGGGGCTGGCAGCAACAGAAAAATATCACAGCACTGGTTCCCTGATGATTAAGAACTGCCTCGCTCCCAAAGCATGCCTGTCTCCAGGGACACATCATCTCCCTGTTAGTTTCCATACTGAGCTTCAGCCCCACAGCAAATGACAAAGAGATGCCAGGCTTTGTCTGGAGTTCTGGTAGGACGGACAGCTGCATCACTGTCTTGCCTTTTTATTATCTTACAAGTGATTTGAGCCGTTGACTTCAGTTTTTGAGCATAGATAGCAATGACTGAGATCACTGTGTAGCTTACCATGTGGTTTACAAATATTCCTTGTATTTTCCATTTATAATACCCTCTGGAACTTACACTGCAGTCCTGAAATTCCCATGGGGTGATGATGAAGTCCCAGACAGCTGCAGGCCTCTCATTGCAAATTGTGCTATTTAATTTATCTCTGAATGTACATGTTGTATCTTACTGACCAGCATTTTGCATTCATCAAAAGGTATTTAAATATCTTTGGTGAGCTCCAAGAGGTGGGAAGGCCCAATTTCCATCATCCTTTATCATCTTTAGCTCACTTACAGATTCAAGTCAGGACTCTTCGTGGGAAACCTAAATATTAGCTTCAGAAATTCAAAAGATTTCTTTGAATCCAAGTCCGCCAGGGTTATGAATAATTAGGCCCGAGCAGGAAAACTGCAAGGGCCTATTGTAATTGCAAGAATTCTTATTATTATTCCGGGGACCTTTGGGGGGGGGCAATTTGGGGGCTTTGCCATGGACCAAAACGCGTATAATTTTACTCAAAATTTAAACGGTAAACTTCTCATCCATCCATGAGGGGAAAAGATGACAAACCGCTAGTCGACTGCATACACAAGGAGGTAAACTCATCTCCTTGGACATAGAACCTCTGTGGGTTTCCACCTGCGTCGGGTGTCGGCGTGGTCTTTGATCGGCAAATAAATCTCCTGATCTTCACGTATCAGACAGATTTCCAGCTTTCAAGCTCTTCCGAGAATGGCCTTGTGGAGCAAAAGTTCCTCCATTGCGCTGTATTTTTTAATAATTTTTAAAGGTGTTTCTGTTTGCCAGAACAACAAGCAAGAGGAAGTGAAGCAAAAAAATTGTCTGAAGAATTTGTGATGATGTTTTTTACAGTAAATATTAACCAGAACAAAAAGGCATCAGGTAAATGTAGAAAATAATAAACAAACTGATCTATAATACAAATACCCAGATTTCTAGACAAAATAAAATTAACCATACATTAGTTCCTTTATTGACTTTGATTCATAATTCTTTGTGTATGATTAAATGTCAAAGAGAGGTTAGATGTTGGTGCCTTTTGAATCTTATACATTTGCATGTTGAAAAAAAATCAAACAAGAAAACTATTTATTTAGCATATTAGTTTCAATAAATTTAACTATAACACTTTAGGATTGCAAGCATTACAATTTTCACATATTACTGAAGCTTAAATAGTAAAGACAAAGAACACATTTTCTTTGGGTGACAGACCTGCTTGACATTGAGGGAGGAGGGGATGTTAAAACGTATATTTATTGCTCTGTTATTTTTTTTTATTAGTTTTTTTTTTTTTTGTAAAAAACAACCAAAACACTTCCATATGGACTTCAGGGAAGACATCACGGTTGCTTTCTGTCAATGAGCATTTGTGCTCAGTCCATCACCCAACACAATGTCCACATATTCTATGTCAGCTCTGGCATCCCGTACAAATTTTGATACAGTCGCTGGGAGAACTGGCATTATTGTCTCTGGGCTTGCAATTAAGAATTCTGAGACACTTCCTTCTGCCTAGATTTTGAATCTCACTGAAAGGTAAACAGCGTGATAGATGCAGCGTGGTTATTGTAGCAACAAGAGGAGGAAATATTCTCAAATGGCAGGGGGACCACTATTGGGATTGGATCATGCCCTGATGCTTTTCCTTTGTAACACATTTCTGTTTGATGTAAGATATCAAGTTTTTTCAAATCAAAGGACACATCCAAATGAAGTCATAAGACATTATCTGTGAAAGTCCAAGTAAAGTCCAAAGTCTTTTATGAAATCATTATATCCTGTCATTAGTCATTACATTTGTGACTCAAGTCTGACTTGGACTGTATGGTTAGGGTCTGTGTCCTGTTGGAACATGTGTTCCTTGTGTTTAAGGTTTAACTTCCTGGCTGGTTTCTTAAGATGTTGCTTTAATATTTGCACGTTATGTCATTCCAGCTCTGTCTTAAAGATGTAGAACCCAGTCAGCATGAAGCTTGACATTCCCATGTTATTTATACTTGCAAATGATAACTTGAACAAATGAATATGACACCTTCAGACATCAGGAAATTGTACCCTTGATGAACCAGACTTGTGGAGGTCTACACTCCTCTTCCTGATCTTTACTGTTTTCTTTTGATATTTTCATGATGTCACACAAGGAAGCACGGTGTTTGAGGTGTTGCCTTAAAATGTATCTAGAGTTGTGCCTTAATTTAAGTTAAATGTTGTAAATTAACTGATCAGAAGCTTACAAAACCATTACATATTTATGGGCGTTCCTAGATTGTTTATAAATTTGCATTAACAGAAAATTGTAAAAATTGTCTCAAAAATTACTTATTTCTATTTTCATTAAGAAAATAGAAATAATTGTGTTAATCCTAACTGACCTAAAACTGCTCTGTAGCGGCGGCCTGAAGGTAAAACTCTGAACAGTTTATGTGCAGGGTGTGTGGGGTCGGCAGAGATTTTAGCAGCTCTTTTCCTGACCCTAGACCTGTATAAGTCCTGGATGGAGGGAAGG
>JAHUTJ010042204.1:0-12538 GCA_036250325.1 Characodon lateralis
CGTCGCTTAGTCTGGCGGTTCTTTTGCTTGATGTTGAGAGCATGGGAAATCTCCAACACGGACTTAAAATGCTGTGCAAATCTGTCAAGATCATATTTTCTCCTCTGAGATGCGCGCCGTGTTTTCACGTAAGCTGCTTCTATCGGTGAAGCATGTTATCTTTCAAAACCAATCACATATATATATAGAATATAGATGATGTATTACAGATATTTCCAGTTCCCACGGTCCCTGAATGCAACAGCTGGGAATATGTTGCTCAGTCGCTGTGTTGAGCTGTCAGTCATGATTCCACACCCCCGTGATCTGAGGCCCCGCCCCCCACGCCAAAACAGGGTCAAAAGTTTGAAGCCGGAAAAAAATCTGCAAGTTCGAAAAAAAAACTTGAATCTGAAAAGTAGTTTTGAACTTTTATTTTTCCAGTTTCACATGTTTTTTTTGTTTTTTTTTTCAGTTTTCACATTTTTTTGGGGGGAGGTTCGAAATAATTTTTCAGGTTCAAATGTTTGTTTTTTTTAACAAACTTTTTTTTTCAGGTTTAAAGTTTTTTCTTTTGAACAAACTTTTATTTTTCAGGTTCAAATTTCTTTCATTTGAACAAACTTTATGGCCCCAATTTAGCTCCATATAAACCTAGATGTTCCTAAACTTCATTCACCCAGACCAGACATCTTCATAGTCCAACAATTCCTTAAAACAGTTCCTGGAGAGAAATTTAGAGAATTAAATATTATCTTTAAAGCCAATTATGACAAAGAAAAATGTTTTAATTGAGTTCTGTATTTATGACAAAACAAACGTTTTTTGTTTCATAATTGATACATTTGGCTTTGATACAAACTTAATTATACCTAACAACTTTTTTCTAATGCATTTCTACTGCAAATGTGTTAAATATACTTAGTAACATATTTAGTTTAGAGGAAATAGTTTCAGAAATGCTTGTCATATTTGATGCAGCGTTCCCATTTTAAAGTCTGACTCAGGGAATAATTGTTTGGAGAATCCAGGTTTATAAAAAGTTAAATGTTTATTAGATTCTCCTTAAAAAAAACAAACATGTTTGAAAACTGGCCAGTTATCATAATTAACTGATCCATCTATTCTCATGTATTTCACTGTTTTAGAGTAAATGTGTGAATTACAACATATTTAGTAACGCATCAGTTCTCAAAATGATACATTTAGCAAAATTCAGTTTACATCTTTCCAGAAATCATTGTTTGGAAAATTAGTTTCTAATATGCTTTTAACAAAATAACAGAAAATGTTGAAACATTGCCTGGTTTCCTCAGATGATCTCTATATTATAATTTATGCATCAGGTCTTTGAGGTCATGTGATTATAATTATCAGAAGGCACAAAGGAAACACTATATTTGGTCCACATTTATTAATATTAAATCCACAATAAAATAAACATTTAAATTTCAAATGAGGGAGAAAATTTCTCCAAACCAAACTGACTCAATGTGAAAAAGTATTTACCCCCTAAACCCAATAACTCCCTCTGCCGCAGCAGCAGCTGCCTTTAAGTGTTGATGATAACTGGAACTGCGTCTTTAACAGCCCTGTGGAGGAACTCTGACCCGCTCTGCTTTGCTGAATTGCTTTAATGCAGACTCATTGGAGGGTTTTCCAGTAGGATTGGCTTCTTGAAGGTCATGACCTGTCAGGACCTTTTAGATTTAGGTTCTGACTCAAAGTTAAATTTATTTAGATCTGAGCATGGTATGTTGTTTCTTGAGATCTTTTGACCTACTTCGTGTTGTCAGACAGGTTCTAGTTAGGTGATTTCTTGGCTCTACAGGTCAGACGGTTTTCAGGCCTGGGTGTGGATAGTGAAAAATGTGATTAGTCAGAGTTAGGTCATGATTTAGGATGATTATTAAAGGTCCAGGTTGGTTTGGAAGGTTTTTCTCTCTAGTTAAGTTCCTTCAGCGTTCTTTCTGTACTCAGGTTGTCTTTGTCTGATAATAATTTTAGTTTGAGCTGAAACATTTCCTCCCTCTGCTTTGCATTTAACTGCCAGTCATTTCTGCATAGAGAAATAAACAGATAAACCAATTGGTCATGACTAAAAACCATGGAAATTTTGAAGACTATCACTTAAAAATGCTGCTGTTACCTAAAATATTGTCCTTTATAATAAAACTTGACAGCAAAGTTGTGTTAAACTCTGCTGATTCTTTGTAATCTGGCTCTGTGCCTCGTTTTGGGCTCCGTTTCCAGCTTTGTCTCCTCTTTATCAATTAATGAGCGTTTCTTTGTAATGGCAGGCCACCAAGTCCTCCATGAATGAGTAAAAATGTCACTAAATCACACGTTTAATTTGCATGTCAAAGGGGCCCATCAGCTTGCATCTCTGTCAGTTTTTGAAGCTCCGCGTCGTCCTCTGCTCCATCAGCCCCAGACACTTTTGAATATTTTTTCTTCTTTATACTCTGGAGGTAAGAACAAGGTCTTTCAGCCTCATTATGCCCAGCTTTCATCACACGCTCGCTGACATCTTTTAAACATGTATTCTCTCTTTCCGCAAGCCAGTGAGGATCACTGCTACTCTTCATTTAGTTCAACAACACAGAACCTCACCTACTCCGACCCCCCAGCTCTCCTGTCACACCGTGTTTCTGCTCGACCCCGTTTACTCACTCCAATGATGCCACAGTCCTCGACTGTACACACCCAGCCTTCATACTGTGACCATCAGCATTCATAATTTTTCATGGGTCTCACTCTATTAAGATTCCTGTCAGACATCTACAGTCACCTCTGACTGCTGAGGGTACCTCATCAGACCCGAGGAGAGCCGGAGAACTAGCTCCCAAGATGGAACTTCTTCTTTGAAATGTATATTTTATCGGTCCTGCTCGCTCCCCTTTAGCCCCCTGGCTGAGCACTTGTGAGACTTCGGTTCATCCTCAAACAAATCATGCCTGACAGACAACCGGACAGCGAGCTCCGATCCAGCTGTGGCTCTGCAGAAACTTTCATGCAGCACGTTACCTCTGGTCTCCGAGGTTGAGGGTTTCTTTGGGAGGTCGCTGAAACTGCTGCAGTCCATTTTGTCCTTTTTGTCCGCGGCTCTTGGTGACGAGGTGTCCATAGCTGATTGAGGTCGCTGTGAGAGAAGGGGAGCATAAAACAGGCTGTTAAAGACAAGCACTCTCAGGGTTTCATTGGGTTGAGATGAGGACGCTCTTCAGACAAACTTAGGAAGTACTTGGATGCTAAAAAGCAGTCTTGAAAAGGACTTGATGGCAGCCCTGAGTGTGATCTCACTGAGGTGGTCACCAATTAAACTATGACTTGTTTTCCTCTCCTTATGAGTCTGGATAACCTTAAAGGATTCAAACAGCTACCGGTCAAAACCTTTTAATGGTAAAAGTCTTTTTTATGTGTTGCCACCTGTATGGAGCAATGTGGGGCTGCCCCTCCCCAGCCTGTTACTGTGAACTGCTAGTCAGCTGGCTAAAAGAAGGGTAAGGCGGCCACCTTTCACGCATGGAAGGCCAGATCTCACCAAGGCGCACCTCCTTTAAACATATTGGCAGCTTTTGGCCAGTGAATAAGATTCACAAACAGGAGAACATGCACCTCAGGTTCAATCTTCAGAATAGTGTTAGAAGAATAACTAGATTTTCTTTTCCTACAGCTACAGCTCCGTTTAAACGTGACTTTAAATGGAGCTGTAGCTGTATTTATTCTCAGGTCTCAGGCTGGGAAGATCTCAAAATGTCATCTTGTCAGTTTCTTGGATAAAATTTCTCGGTATTTCTTGCTTGGTGAATCTATAGAACGATCTGCCTGCAGTCGTCGGATTTAAAACATTTTGGGTTCTAAATCCGCATAAAGCTTTGGTAAAAATTGCTAGATTAATATCCTAAAGAAACTGTGAATGAATCTTTGTTTTCATCCAAACAGAACCAATTTTCCCACAGACAGCTGGTCGACATGTGTAGCATCCTTCATCAGAACCTTTAAACCACGCTCTGTTGTATTCACATAAACCGTGAGCTGCAGTGTGAAGCCTGAAGCCTCCATGTAAATCATGGAGGCTCCATGCGACTGGCGCACAGCCTGCTGGCACTTCTTCATTCTCCAGGAATCTGAGAGATTATCTTGGAGGGCCGAGCAAACATGTCGGAGGGTTTGCTAATAAACCACAACCTTGTTGTGCAGTTTGCTCTCTTCCTGCAAGCTCCCGCCTCTCACAGCTCAATCTGCTTTCTGGCAGTGGGAGGACCAGGGGGGGTCGGCGCAGGGGGCTTCTGGGGGTTAAAGGGGATGGAGGATGAGGAGGCGGGGGTCCTAGCTGCATGTCATCAAAGTTTATTTGGCTGTTGACCTTTCCACAGTGCTATTCAGAGAGGTTTTAGGGTCTGAACAGTTAGAACAATACTACTCTATCTTCAAAGCTGGGATGAAAATGAAGACACTTCAACCAGTTTGCTTCTTTAAAGATCTCTGAGGTCTTTTCTAAAACTGGCTTAACAAAGCAAGAATCTTTCTTCAGACCAAATAATCTTAACCATTTCTTACTGGTTAACCTGACAAAGCATCTAGACAACAAGCAGTTTACAGCTTTTATGTCTTATTTTAGTTTGGAAGTGATTGCAGGTATTTATTTCTATCTTCACATTACAGTGTGATGAAAAGGTTTCTGTCCCCAGATCTCATAAAGCCACACATCATGCCCCGATCTAAAGACATTCAAGAACAGATGAGAAACAAAGTCAGTGACATCTATCAGCCTATTTCTAAGGCTTTGAGAACCATAGAGAACCACAGAGAACCAGTTTCCATACATGGAGAAACATGGAAGAGTGGAGAACCTTCCCAGCAGTGGGCAACCTACTAAAATTGCTCCTGAAGAACATTGATTATTCAACCAGGAGGTCACAGGAGATCCCAGAACAACATCCAAAGCTCTGCAGGCCTCACTGCCTCAGTTAAGGTCAGAGGTCATGATTCAACAATAAGAAAGAGAAACTGGGAAAAATGGCAGAACCACTGCCGACCTAAAGGAACATGAACACCGGTCTCACATTTACCAGAAAATATCTCGATGAGCTCCAAGACTTCTGGGAAAATTCTGTGGACTGCCGAGACAAAGGTGGACCTTTCCATCTGGAGGAAAACTAACAGAACATTTCAGAACCAGAACATCATACCTACAGTCAAACATGGTGGTGGCAGTGTGATGGTCTGGGGCTTCAGGACCTGGACTACCTGCTGAATTGATGGAAGCATGAATTCTGCTCTCTACCAGAAAACGATTGCTTATGCAGCAGGACAATGATCCAAAGTTCTGCCTCTGAGAACCAACCCAAAACGCTGGGTTTGGAGGGGCCTAGTCAAAGTTGAGACCTAAATTAGGTTGAGATCCTGTGACACCACCTCAAACAGGCCATCCACGCTGGAAAATCTTCCAGTATCGCTGGAGAATCAGAACAACTCTACAAAGCAGGGGAGTCTTTTCAGCTGCTCCATTATGCAGGGGTCGCCACAGCTGGATGCCCTTCTGACCCGACCGGGAATCAAACCCACGTCCTCACCTAACCCGCAACACCATGAAGGGACTCAACTTTACAAAGCAGAGAGGGTTGAATTCCTCCATACTACCCAGTGGTAGTTGATGCTGCCAAGAGTGGCACAGCTGGTTAGCTTCAGGCGTTTTTCCAGTACAGTCGACCCCCAGAGAAATTCAGGGTCCGTCCAGATTTTGGGGTTTTGATGAAATGAAAGCTTCAGTCGCTACACAACCCAACAGTTGAGCAGCTGCAAGTTGCAAGCTTTGATGAACTCCCAGTTCATTGAGTTGGTGAATGACTGGAACCCAGTTTTACTGCCTCAGTAGCAGAGAGCATCTGACTGACAGCTCTGTCTGGAGTTGTCTTTATTGCTGTGGATGAGTCGGTGTAACAGGTGTGAGAGAACGGCTCTGCAGCCTCATGGGAAGCCCTTCACCACACACAGACACACATTCAAAAGCTGCTTTAGTTGAGGTGATATACGAGGCACATAATGGGAGTCTTTCACGCCTGCAGTCCTCTGATCTGTCCTCACAAATCAATATTAGTCAGGCTGAACATTTGTTGCTCACATATTTAGCAGAACGGTGGCACCGCAGCCTAAAGGAACAGCTGAGCTTACAAAGACTTGTTTTCCTAAAGCTCTGGCATGTTGTTGGTCTAGTTTACCAGAAGCTAAACGTTGTATACAACGTTGTATATCCTCCTCAGATCCACCAATGTTCTCTGTTCTAAAACAATGCTGTCAGAAGACCAGCAGCTCAAAGGGATCGATGGTTTCAGGCGTCTGGGAAGGATGAGCCACTCAAGCTGGCAATGTTCTTATTGCTGTGGAAAACCAGCGGGATTCAGCCGAAGCCCTGGAGTTTGTGGAATAACTGAGGAGGCTGTGGACACAGAGACTGACTCTAGAAACATCCACAAGTTCACTTGTAGGAGTTTCTAACTAGGAGGTTAGCAAGTCAATAGTTGACTGAGCGGCGTAATTAAGCACGGCCTCCTGCTGTCAACTGCAGGCTCCTTTCACAAAGACACACAGTGATTTATTTAAGTAACAAATGACAAAGAGAGTCCTACAATGAGCTTATTTAGGGAATAACAACTCCACAGGGACCCCCTCCTTTCTGCAGAGCCACTGGGATGAAGTCAATGGCTGTTTGATCTGTCCATGGTCACTTCTTCTCTTCTGATCCCTTTTAGAGGAACTCTCACCTGTTCATTAACATTTATATGAACGTGTTTCACTACATGATTAACTCTAAAGTAGTTCTCTACGTCATCAACATGGTCCAGATGCATCCAGTTTACTTCCTTTTGTTGTAGAATAGTTGTTCCTGTGTTGAAATGATGAGGCAAACAGCTTATTAAATTCATTTTAGCCCGTTCTTCCCTCTGTGATGAACAGCTTGTGAATTCATGTCAGCTTAGCTTTAACTGTCTTCAGTTAAAGCTCCAAACGTTTCTCTGCAATATCTTGCAAAAACCTTTGTAATACTTGAAGGTAAATCGTTCATCACTCAAAGATTTTCACTGTTCCTGAGGTCAAATACTTGTAGATGGTGCCAGTTGTCCCAATAAGAAGAATTAAGCAACCAAACATTGATATAACTCCAGGTTTGACGGTTTTTCAATGCTTTAGGCGCAGTGTAGGCATGCCCAACTTGTTATAAACAGTTAAAAAAAAGTATGTCATGTTGAAAAGAACCCAGCAAACACTCGGTGACCGTAAGAATATGTATTACAGCGATGAAAACGAAGAAACTCCAGAAACCAGACATGCTGGAGTGGGGCGGTCTTCCCCGCGTCAGGAAAGCAAATGCCTGCTTCTCAGGAGTACACCACTACACTTTGGCTCATCACCAAGTAACCAGCAGCCAGTGTCTCCCTGAATTTTTAGAGCAGCTCTTGTCAAGCAAACAAATGGCTCTGTCTAAACCCGAAAGGTCACTGCATAGCCGAGTAAAATCACAGAGCACGCAGTCAATTCCTCGGTGCGGCACCCCTTACCAAGGAACACTTGCTGGAATTTATGGCTGGGGCCTCGCACCTATTCTCCTTTTGAATAATAGCTGTGGTGTAAAAGAAGCCCGGGTCGGTGGCAACTCTAAAATAGAACGCAGCTTCAAGCAGAGACGGGGTTGTTTATGGTATGAGCCAAGAAAGCACAAATAGAGGCAGTGACATCTGAATTTATACCAACTAGTTGCTGTAAACTTCAAGAGAAGCAAATGAGAACCAAAGTCCCTGATGAATAAGCTAAAAACAGAACACAGGGGAAACAGGCAAGTATTCCCAGGAGAACATGAACCAGCCTCGTGTTTTTGTAGATGGTTTCAACACTTTCAGCACCCCGATGAAGACGAGGCAGAGAGGCTGAGTGATTTTCCTCAGAGGAATGAGCGTGGATGTTCAATATCCTGTAGCTGATCTCCTCCTGGCCTCGGCAACTGCAAACAGATGTGGCGGCTGAGTTCAGAGGGAAACCGGCTCCCCTCCTGACCCGTCTGGGGTTAAATCAAGGAGCGCCTCCCACCTGTGTGCCTCAGCAGACCTTGACCTCTCTTTGAGGTAGCTTAGAGCTTCCTGCGTGGCTGCAGGAAGGAATTCCAGGGATTCCTTCGTCATTAGTAGGGACCTCTTCACGTGAGAAGAAACACCCACCCTTTATTTAACTAATTCAGGCGCCATAACTCCACTCTACCTCAAGCTAAATTCATTCATTTATCCAGCTGGAAATACAAACTCCCCTGCCCTCAGCTCTGCTCAGTCAGCCCTCATCAGAAGCTGAAGTCTTGGTTTTCTGGACTCTCCTCCGCAGCCTCCATGGATTGACCGCCGTGCTGAGGGAGAGTTGTGGTCCAGCAGCTGCTTTGTTAACCCTCAGCCAAATGGTCCAGCAGCAGAACACCCTCTCACTGATTTACAGCCTCAGTTTGGACTGATCACTTCCTCTGCACCCTCGTCCAGACGGACCCCGGTAGCCTCAACAATAGATCTTCTACATCGAGGTTGTGGATCTAAGTAGCATCTTGCAGTAAAAGTGTTATCATTTTCTGAGGCTTTAGCTTTTCAGGAAGAGTTTTGATAAACCAGATGAATGTTGATCTGAAGATGTTCTACCAGGACGAGGATGCAGAAGACGTCCAGCAGATTGTAAACCAGTATACCCAGCAGGGGTGGATTAAATGCTTTCCTTCAATGGGTCTTATCATACCAGCCATGTATGTCTTCATACCCACCTTGGGGTCTCTTTGCAATCTCATATGTAAGTAAACCCTGAGGTTTCTTCATACTATGGGTCTCTTGGTTCCATCTATGGTTCTCTTCAGACCCACCAGCCATGGGTCTCTACAACCTTCGGGTCTCGTGTTTTTGTACCCAACCTTTTATTGGTTTCTTGGTTCTTTCTCTCCATCTTGTGTGCAGCGGGGAGCTGCAGCCAAGTAACTCCGGGTTGGTTCTGTCAGTAAAGTAGGTTCTACAGTTTCATCAACCATGTTGGCTTGGTTTTCTGTTCACTTCACCGAATATTAATCTGACTACATCAGTGCTGCAAACTGCAGTCGGAGGAAAAAGTCTGATTCATATTTGACTTATTTAATAACAAAAAATCTGTTCCTGCATTGAAATGATAATAAGGATCGAACACGTTTGGAAGGATTTACTCTGGATGAAAAATGTTTTTTAGTTTTAAAGTCAGGAACATTTCTATGTTTTAGCTTAGTTTTCTGAATAAACACGTTGCTCAGTCAGATTTTATCTCGTTAAAATTAATGTAGGGCAGCATTAAAATGGCCGCTGCATCACAGAGTATTTCATTTCCACTCCTGGGTTTCCTAAAATCCGTAGAGTGGGAATAATTTCCAGGAGAGCACAGCAGCACCAATCTCACCTGAAAATAACAGCTAATGACATAAAACGAGAGTTGAGGTCCCCTCACTGGCTCCAGGAGCCCCCACAGGGGTTCTGAAGTGAGTCCACTCCCTTCCTGAAGGAGAGGGAAAGGACTGGACTTGCGGGGGATCTGATGAATCCCCTCAGACTTTTCCTTTGACCGACCCGAGGACGGATTGGCGGCGGCGGCGCTGTGAGATCAGTTGTTTTCCTGACGTGTCAGAGTGTGGCGGCAGGCGGCGCTCCTCGCAGCGTGGGGCCTCCTCCAGACCCCCACCTTCGTGGAGCGGCTGTTGGGCCTGACGGTGGTGATCCTGACGTCCCTTCAGGAGTTAATTACCAGCCCCATCAAAGCTGATCCCAACACAGCACAGAGGAGGAACTACAGTCCCCCAGCGGGCCCCCGGCGGCCCCCCAACCTTTGGTTTCTCCTGTCTGTGGGTCTGCAGAGGGTTTCACTGAACTCAGATCTGTTTTCATCATGTGTAATTGCTGCTGCCTGATGGTGGATCTTCAAGAAGATTTGCTGGAGACAGATCTTCAGAGTGACACCAGAAATAAATGTTTATACAGCCCAGTGTGTGTGTGTGTGTGTGTGTGTGTGTGTGTGCGCGCGCAGGGCGGAGTGTACGTTTGACATTATTTAACAACTGCAGCGCTGCTCCACGTCTCCTTATTCCTGTCAGAAGGATCAGAAGGTGGAGTTGTTGGATTCCTTCTGGAGCTGAGCGCGGAGAACAAACCCTGTAATCCCGTCACAGAAAGCCGCGGCGGCCGGAGTTCAAACACACCACAGGAAGTGTGAGCAGACGGCCGGCGGCTGGGTCTGCCTGGACGCATGATGGCGTTCAGCTGTTCTGTCCGGGACCAGAGAAACGTCTCTACCCACTCAGGGTGTCCAGTTGGAAAAGATCCCAGACAATAACAGCAGCTCATCAGAGAAGATGGAGATAAAAGATAAAGTTTGGGACATTTTCTCATGTCGAGCTGTAAAAAAATAGACCCTTTGTTTAAATCTTGATTAAATTACTATTTGTTTTACTAGACTGTGGACTCCCTGTTCTGGGAAAGATTTTTACTGAAGCAACTGTAACAAAAACCAGCAACCAGTAGATCCAAGAAATGTTAAAAATAATTATTACAATCATCTATAATAGATCAGTTTTGACCAGACAAATGAAGTAAAACTGTATTCTCTGTGATTTGGCCTCATATTCATGCTGCAGATATTTTTATAGTCAGAGCTTCGAGGTTTTAGCTGTCCAACACATTTCTGACAACATGCATGAAGACAGGTTAGTGGAAGCTCTGCAGAAAGACCTTCAGCCTGACGGCAGAGGAACCAAGTTAGTTTTTTCTACCAGTTTAATTTGCATTAATAACTAGAATGATTTCCTGATGTTCTAGATAAAGCCTGAATGCACGGAGGGTTCCACTGTTTAAGCACTTCCAGCTGCAGAGCTTCAAGCTGAGGAAACTCTAAAAGATCTCCACCGGTTTCCTGCTGCTGACTGCATCCTCTGCACAGATCTGACCGCAGCGTTCAGCAGGAAAACCAGCAGCTTCCCCCGAGAAAAGACATTTCACAACTGGAAACCACCAGATGATCCCAGTTCACATCACATCAGATTCCCCCTGGGAGCTGATTGGTTCAGGAAGCAGGAATGAGGAAGATTTTAGATGTAGAGCAGCTTTAACGGGAATGAAATCAGGACTGATGGACCTTAACTTAAAATTTAATCAGTTTGTTTTGTTAATGTTTAAGCAGCTTTGGGGCCTTTTCTCACTGAAAAGCCCACATGCACCAGCGGCCCCGGGGCCACACTGAGCTGTAATTGCTGTGGACTTGTTGTTTTGAGGGATAAGAGACTTTTGAGTCCTCACAGCGGGGTGTTTTACTCACTTCCAATTCCCATTTATCGCCTGCATGCCTTTCTTTCTTTCTTTCTTCCCTCCGTCGGATCCGTCGTTTCCCGACTTTTTTTTTTTTCTTTCCCTCATTAAACTCTCCACAGATTTCCCAGAAATTCCCGCCAGGATGTGTGAAAGTGACAGGCGCTCGGGGGCAGGATGAAAGTGACATCCCCATCCCAGGTTTGGGAATGTCATCGTGAATAATGTGAAGGGCCCCATTATTTCATTCCTCCTCCTCCTCCTCCTCCTCCTTTCTGCTCCCTGACTGCTGGAACTCTTCATCCCACACAAAAGCAAACGCACTAAACTTTTCTTCTGATGCAAATGAACGCAGCGGCCATTCAGGATGAGAAATATAAAAACCTCTCAGAGGCCAGAAAGGAGAGGAAGCTCCGGCATCAGTTTGGGTTTAATTATTAATAAAGCTGAAAGATTTAGTTTGCGTCAGATGGGGGAAATATGGGGCCTTTCTGCCTCTGAAACATCGGTTTAAGTTTTAAATCTGGAGAAAACTGTTGCGTTATGTAAGAAAAACATCACATATTAATGTTGGATTATTTTACTCCCGCAGCAAATTTACATTAAAATAAAGAACAAGGGGGGTGTTGATTATTCTGGCAGATTATTCCAGCAAACCTAAAATAAGCGGAAATATGAATCATTAAGAACGAAACAAACATTTTTTGTGCAACATTTTTTTTTTTTTCAAATTGGAGAAATTTTAAACGTGAGAAAAAAAAATATTTGATGATATTTTTGGAGAAATGAAAGATATTTTCTTAATTGGTGCGGAATAAATCTAAGATATAGGGGAAAAAACAGGTAAAATTCAGAATTATGTCCTTTTTTTAATTTCATTATTGTTGAATAAAAAAATAATAAAAGATGAAATTTACGCTGAATGAAAGCTGCTGTGAGCGCATGGTCAGCCCAGACTCACCGGATCGCTCCTCTCCTGCTTCACTCCTTCTTCTCCCCAAAGCGCCTCAACTTTGTTCTCAGCGAGGAAAAGCGGCTCCAAACTCGTGGAATCCCATCTGCAGCGGGACGCACGGAGCGCGGCGCGGCGCGGCACGGCACGGAGCGCGGCTCTTGGAAAAGTTTCACCTCCAGCCAGCGCAGAGAAACACAAAGTGACGAGAAGTTCAGAGAGGCGCAGCTCCGTCCAGCCCGGGAAGGAGGAGGAGGGAAAGTTT
>JAHUTJ010042205.1:0-21170 GCA_036250325.1 Characodon lateralis
GATATGTGTATATTGTAAATTTGTATATTCTGTAATGCAAAAACAGAACAAAAGAGCAAAGTGTACCGGAGTCAAATTCCTTGTTTGTATGCACGAACTTGGCAATAAAGCTGATTCTGATTCTGATCACGTGGACCTGATGTGTTGTAATGTTAGTCATTTCAAGGGGGAATAAATGTGGTGGTGCAGTTGGTAGCAATGTTGCCTTGCAGCAAGAAGGTCCTGGTCTTTCTGCATGGAGTTTGCATGCTCTCCCTGTGCATATATGGGTTCTCACCGGGTACTCTGGCTTCCTCCCACATTCCAAAAACATGCCTGTTAGGTTAATCGATCTTTCTAAATTGCCCTTAGATGTGAATGAGTGTGTGCGTGGTTGCTTGTCCTGTATGTCTCTGTGTTGCCCTGCGATGGATTGGCGACCTGTCCAGGGTGCACCCTGCCTCTCGCCCGTAGACTGCTGGAGATAGGCACCAGCTGCCCCAGTGACCCACTATGGAATAAGCGGTATAGAAGATGAATGAATGAATCAATAAATGTGGTGGGGCTTTTTTTTTTTTTTTTTTTATTGATTTTACTTTTTTTTTTTTAAGTCTTCAGTTTTTATTGTTTACTTATTTTACTTGAATTTTTCAGGATTGTTACAATTCTTTATAAATATCCATATGTCCACATGTGTTAGAAAATCACACAGGCTATCATAGGAAGTCCTTATTTTTCCCATGTTTTTTAAAGGAATTATTAGTATTGGCAGTAAATGTGGCAGAAACTCTGACAAAATAATTACTTCTTGAAGTGAGATGTATTCCCCCCGTTGATCAAATTAAGAGTGTGAGATGATCCTCCTGCAACAAAAGATGGATTTATATTAAGGCTTTTTGCACCTTGGGTAGTAATTGAAGCCTTCTATTGCAGAGGGCACTCTATGAACACAACAACAAGCACACAGTTTATTAATATTTCAGTGTATGACTGAGCAGTCCAATAAACACGTGACAGTTTTAAAATGGCTGATGTTTCTCTGGAATGCTGAGGACAACAGCAGCAGCTCCACAATCTGTATAAATCACCGCTGCTTCATAAAGACACCAGATTGGTGTGCAAGCTGTATTTCAGTAAAGTAGCTGAATTATTACCACATCATATATTATGGGAACAACAGTTAAGTTCAGTTTCACGTTGAGCCAACCTTATTTTTAAATAGTAACTTTTAAAACAGATATGGCAACTATACGTTATCTTAACTATAGTAGACACAGAGAATCATATTTTCTCTCTCTTTTCACTTACAAAGAATAAAATTACTTCAGACTTTGTTATCCTCAAGACTAACATTAGAGATGCATGCTTTTGTTGAGTGGAACTTAGCTGATGTATTATGTAAGTAGTGTAGGATCCAGTGGAGGTTCTTGCATGAGTGGTGCCCTGGGCGAGCCCCCTCCAACTGTGGTCCCATTGCTATCTCAGACATAACCAAAAACATTTTATTTATTAAATTGACCTAAAATTAACCTCATTTTAAGTTATATTAACAATGTTTTAAAATATCTACGTTTAGTGTACAAAAATCAAGTTCAGGTTAGCTTTTGAACTTAAGGAAGATCAAATGCTGTCAAGACTACCAAAGAAAATTGAAAATAGGCCTTTAATGTAGCTTGGAATCTGAAGCTGCAATGCATACACCATTTGTTGGCATCATTAGGTAGCTATGGTGTTGAGGGGACATGCACAAGAGAGATAGGAAATTAGTTCAGGGCACAAGTGACTGATTCCTTGTTTTAAAATTTTGAATGTTTGTGACACCCCTGTGGGCAGTGACGCCCTGTGTGGTGAGCCATGTTGCCCATATCTTAAACTGCCACTGGTGTGTCTAGGCCCACTTTATGTTCATGCAGTTTCATTACCATCCCCTGATCCCTCTGAGACAAAGTAGTCATCATTCAAGACTACATGAATAAAAGTGAAACTTATAAATGAAAGACTCATAGACAAATGAACTTGTATTTTATTTATTGTTAATTCACAAAAATAAAAAAGTCAGGTTCAAATCAATCTTTTGCAGCTTTATGAAATCAAATCTGTGCACGCTCAGAGGAACAAACGCAGCAGTGGCCTACAGAACTGACAGGCAGATGGTTGAAATCCCTGGCTGTCAATTCATAGGTCATCACCTTGTGCCCTACCAGCTTTCAGCTGCTTGCACGTAAAACCGCTGTCCACCCGGCAACAGCAACCTTTGTTAATCGGTTGGTCTCTGCAGGTAACAGCACCTCCACTGGAACAAACACAGCTTCCACATGGAGTTGCTGTTACATCCAGCAACAACCAGAAGGGTCACTGATGATGATGATGATGCTGATGATGGCTGTTGGAAGATCAGCTCACACGTCCGGTTTCCTTCAAAGAGAGAGAGAAGAAAGCACAGAGCTCAACTGAAGATCTCGATTTAGTACCCGATGCAGCTCCGCTTCCAAGCGACTTTGACCCGACAATTTCCTCCTCCCAGCTTTTATAGCCCGAAGTATAAACAGCATCACTGCTCATGCTCCTCCAACAGCACGGCCAAAGGGCCAAGGCCTGTGTAGATAACACAGATTTTATGGCACCTGTCAACACAAAGGCGAGTATAAGGGTGTGTCTGACCTGTGTACCTGTAGGCCCCGCGTTTCCTGCTAACACTGGTATTTGTCTTCATAAGCACTAAAAGACTGCCTAGAATATTTAATATACTTATAGCTTTTATTTTAATTTTCAGAATTGCATAGAAAAGCACAGAGAAGAAATTTGGCTCTTTGGTCTGGTTCAGGTATCAAATTCATGGATCAGCAAAGTACTTTAAGAGAAATAATGAGACATGTTTTACAATAAAGCTGAGTTTTACCTTTTAGAAGTTCATTTTGGCATTTTTTTCCCCCCACTCACCTTCAAATTCAACATGGCCTGGTGGATTTCACAGAGGAGGCCAAAGGTTCCAAGAGCAGCAGGGCATTCTGACCCAGGAAGCCCAGAGGAGGCGATGAAGGCTTGAAAGAGCTGAAGTCCATCTGACCAGACCGGGACAGGAGTGAGGGGTGCTGACAGCGGTCGGCACATACGAGTGGATCCCTGTTTCGATGTAAGTGGCACCAAAGACAGCGACGCAATGGCAGCAAGCCACGGCTGCCAGTTTAAGTCATCGGGAGTTGCTGGAGGGTTAATTATTACATCCGCCGTCAATATTTAACAGGCTCAGAGCCCTGCCCCTGGATCCAACATCCTGATTCCACTCTGAGTGACACCAAGGGTAGGGCCGGGCCTCAAGTACATCTCTTTTGTCCCCCTTCCGGAAAAATTTATTCGGCACTTCTCATGACCCTCTAGAAGCAACCCTTTTCAAAAATAAGAAACTTCAACTATATTTGGTGAATTTATTTCTTGATAGATGTTTGCATTAAGACTGAGTTTAGTGCAGAGGTCATAACTTTGATTAAAAAGAAAACGAAATCTGTTTTAGTTTTAGGTTGGTCCAATAGAAGCAAAACTTAAAGGTGTGAAGCAATGGAACATGAGGTAGCAAAAAAACCCCTGTAATCTGTGGTCATGGAGCAAAATTCGATGACAATACAATACAATAAAAGGTTAAAGGTTGTGTTAAAGATTGGCGGAGGCCCTTTTGGTACAATCAGATCACATTGCCTTGCAAAAGTATTCACACCTCATGGACTTTAATCTCCTTTTATCATGTTACAACTACAAACGGTGTTTTATTGAGATTTTATGTGCTAGACCAACACAAATTAATGTTTAAATGTGAAGTGAAAGGACATATACACGGTTTTCAAACCTGTTTTAAAAATCGAAATCTGAAATGTGTGGTGTGCATTTGTCGAGTGAATAATTTATGGAATCAACATTTGTTGCAAATACTTTACGTCTCTTTGCACATTTAGATACTCAAATATTTGCCCATTCTTTTTGATTGGTCGAGATTTTCTATAAACGTCAATTTCCAAATCCTAGCAACTATTCCAAATTTGATTTACGTCTGGACTTTGACTGGACCATTCCATTGGAGCCCTGGCTGTACGTTGAAGGTTGTTGTCCTCCTAGAAGGTGAACCTTCTACACAGACTTGCCGCCTCCAACATGTTTTTGTCAATGGTTGTCTGACAGACTTGCCTGTCGCAGCGGAAGAAAATCATCCCCACAGCATGATGCTGGCACTAATGTGTTTCACTGTCGGAAAGGTGTTCAGGTTGATAGCAAGTGTTTATTTTTCTCCACACATGCAGTTTTGCATACTGGCTAACAAAATGACATTTCTGGTCTCATTTGACCAGAACATTCTCTGTCACGTACTTCTATCTTCTACATGCAAAGTGCAAACAAGACTTCTTTTGGCTTTCTGTCGGTAATTCTTCTTGCCACTATCCCATAAAGATCAGAATTGTGGAGTCCACAACTAATTGTTGTCCTGTGGACAGATTCTCCTACCTGAGCTGTGGATCTTTGCAGCTCATCCAGAGCTACCATAGACCCTTTGACTGCTTCCGAGATTAACACTCCTAGCTAGGGACAGTTTTGGACAGTCATATTGTTCTTTTCTTTCTTTTTATTCCCAGTTTTAAACTTTACACTTCTTTCCTGATCTGTCAGCTGTGTTCCGTGGTCTTCATGATTCGGTTTTTTCACCAGTGGTCTTTAACAAACCTCTAAGACCTTCACAGAACAGCTGGATTTATCCTGAGAAAAAAATGACACACAAGTGGACTCTATTTACTAATTAGGAGACTGGATTTCATTTTGGACTATGCATGCCACATTTTTTCAGGTTTTTATTTGTAATAGAAACTGTAAAAAATGTACTGGTTTCCTTCCACTTCACACTTATGCACTACTTAGTGGTCTATCACATGATATAAGTTTGCAGTTGTAGAACAGTTGGGATCAAATCAAATTTATTTATATAGCACATTTAATAAAACCTGGTGTTGGCCAAAGTAATGCCCACAAAAACAACCAATAACAATAATTCAAAATGAAAACAATTAAGGATATAATGCAACAAAATAAAGGGAGCCCAAAAAAGTCAACACTCATGCTGTATTAAAAACCAGTGAGTACAAATGTGTTTTAAGAAGAGACGTAAAAACACCAAGTGTTGATGCCTGTCTGATCTGAAGGGGCAGATGGTTTTTCAGTTTTTTCTCGGAATAATCGCATTGAATCTCCACAACAGAATGACACTAAAAGCACCAGTGATATTTTTCAGACTTATTTTTCTTCTCATTAGATTGAAAACTGTGCTTTTCTTTTTTTTTTTTACATTATGTTCTACAAATATGAACATCCCATAGAAAATGTATCCATCCTCTTTTAGTTTTTCCTTATTTTAAAGTCTAAAAATAGAAATAAAATGTAAATTCTTTAAATTGAAGACAAATTTTCTATAGCAGATATTTATTGTCTTTTTTCAATAGCTCATGTAACATTTGCAGCTCTAAACAAATTTTATTTAGCTGGACTGAGGGTAAAAATGGCTCTTTGGATTGAAAGTTTGCAGACCCCTGGTTGAGGAGCTACAACTGAAAAGGCCCGATCACCTTTGTGGACCAACCTGGACCTTGGAACAACTAAACACAAATGATCATTTGATCTATGGGACCTACTGGGCACACTAGGCTACAGGAGGTCAGCCATCCCATTCAGAGCTTTATAGGTAATATAACTTCAAGCTGCATAATCATTTAAGGAATAACCACACAGCTGTCAAACAACAGCAACACTTGCAGCACAAATCTCTGGGTGTAAAACGCTGAAAGTTGCACATTGTCTTGCATCAATATAATGAAAAGGTCTGGGTCCAATTATAAATTTCTAACTCGCATTTCTCTGTCTCATTTCCTTTGAATCAAAATGGCAAAGGTCAGTCTATTTGCACTGATTCGAGTCACAATAAAATCTCTCTAAAACAATAAAAGAAACATGGATTTTCGGTTTTTCTGTCCTCTACTAATCCTGCTTTTAAATGTGCTTCACATTCTTACTTTGCGACGCTTCAGTTGAATAATGTATGAATGAACGTACTTCTCTTCTTATACCTGACATTTTACCTATTTTTTTTATTCATACACTTGGGCTATCTTATCTGAGCAGTTTAAGCGATTGGTAAAACTAAGAGCAGAGTCCAGTGTCTCCAGGAGAGAGAATAACCACAGATAAAGCCTTTCCATGCGGCTTTGAATTGACAGTAAAGAAGGTCGTGATAACTCCAAAAGCAATTTAGATCAGATAGCTGTATCCGTTCACCGAACACTCGTGCATGGTATCACATGCAACCCATCACATCCCAGCTCAGCTCGTAGCTGCTCTATGAGCTCATTTCAGAAATGATTGACTCTTTAGGGTTATATATTTTGTGAGTTCAATGACTAATTCAAGTTTAAAGCAGCCTGTGGCTCCTTTCTTTATCTACACTTAGGTTTCGTTGTTTGTGGCGATTGCCACCTCAGCTTTTTAAAGATTTCTTCCTTGAATTTTCCTTTAACTGATCTTGGACTTTGGTTTGGTTGTAGTAAATGTGGCTGAGAGGCTCAAGAGAGGAATAAGAAGGAATGAATGAGTGTCCAACAACTGCTTAATGCAAGGAGGATGGCAGCGAGAGTTTTTTTTATTTATTTTCCAGTTTCATACATGCATTCTTTTAGGGTATTCACAGAGAAATCACTCCTCTGTGAATAAACAAGGCATTATTAAGTGCTAAAAAGTTTCTTATAAAAGCACTTTATGGTTCATTGTAAAAGTATTTCTAACTCTTAAACTTCTCCACAATAGGTCACATTACAACCACAAACTTTAATGCTTTTTATTCAGATTTTAATAGACAAACCAACACAAGTTGTGCATAATTGTGAAGTGAAAAGATGGATTCGTGGTTTTCAAATTCTCTGCAAATATAAATGTGAAAAGTGTGGTGTGCATTTGTATTCAGCACTATTTACACTGATACACCCTAAATAAAATCAGTGTAACCTATTAAGATCATAAGTCTCTTGGTTCGAAAATTTAAACCACCTGTTTACAAAGGAGGAAGAAGATAGAACACAGCAGAAAGGGCAGGGATAACATTTTGAAGAAGTTTAAAGGATGAATAAGTTATAAAATAATATTCCATGCTCTAAACATCCCAGTTAGACCAAAATCAGAAAAAATAGAAAGAGCAAACCTACCAAGATACGGCCGTCCACCTAAACTGACAGGCAGCGTAAGGACAGCACTGATCTGAGAAGTGGAGAAAGTTAGCTCTGAAGGAGCTGCAGAGCTCCACAGCTCAGGTAGAATGTATGTGCTTTTAAATGTAGATTTTAAAATGTGTAATATTTTAATCTTTTGAGCTGTATTTAATTTTAATGTAATGCCAACAACTAGGATGAGAAACATTTCCCTCCTCTGACAGGAAACTCTCCAGGGTTTATTTCCAGAACAATCAACATAATAAACAGCAATGATGAAATGAAGAATTCAGTCAGATTTGTGGTGAGGACACAAAAAACTATACAGAGGAAGACGTTAGGTTTTTGTACTTAAACACTAATCTTCACCCAAGTTTGTTAGGATTCGAGGTAGTCTGACATCTCCCGCCCTCTACTGCTGGGCACAATTCATTGCAGGCAGAGGGAACTTCCTGCAGTAATCATTTACATATGGCTTACCTAAAAAAAAAAGCCAGATATGTCGCTTAAATATAACCACAGAGAAACATTGTTTTCCAGATATTCTTTTTTAGGTTTGAAAAAAGCAAAATCTGACGTATATGCCTGGCACCAGTCTGATCTGTTAAAATGTCTATAATTGGTGAGTGAATTACTGGATGCATTAGTTGGCTGAACAGCAGTAAGTAAAAGTACCAGAATTTTACAATATGTAAGCAAAAACTTTCATCAAATATTGCTAATGTTATGTTTTTATTTAACACAAACACAAATTTCCACTGTTGCCAATCTAACACTTTGATTAGACATATGATATATTTTTTGCTCTTATCTTGACCTTTTTTTGCTGTTCTGTTCTATAAATATTAATCAAAGTATAAACTGATATTAGCTGGTTGATCAGTAAAGCTATCTGCTGCTGTAGCCTGGCAACAACCAAAACCAGACATCCATTGAATCTCGTCATAAAGAAGCATGATTCAGCTCTCCAGAGAACACGCCTCCGCTGCTCTCAAGTCTAGCTGTCTTTGCATTGCGTTTGGTGTTCGCTAGGCTGACAATGCTAGCCCCTAAAAGTTCATGTTTTAGTGGCCAGAAAAAACAGGGTCATTTAGTTACATGGGGTCAAACTTCGTAGGCAACATGGTATAAAAAAAGACACTTCATGGAAATAAATATAATGAATTAAAGATGATGGGCATCAATTTGAAGATTTTGTGAAAAAGTTTCAAATTAAATAACATGTTTGCTTTAACATAAAAAGGATTATGATCTTTAATTTACAATCAATTATGAGAGAAGAAACCACAATGCTTTATGGGAGGTCATAAGGATCCGATCCCTTAAACTTCAGTACATATTAAAAGACTGAGCCCGTTTGCAAACATTACAACTTTATTCGAGATTAAAAGTGCTATCCTACAGATAGATGGTGATTAAAGGGGATTCAAGTAATACCGATCATGAGCTGCAAGTCGTCCGAAGAGATGGACTCAAAGGAAAGGCTGCTGTGAAGTTCAGGCTTTCATCAACTAAAACATAAAGCCTCTTGAAGAACATGACACGACAACGTTCGACAAAGCTGTTATTAAACTGTATTAAAAGCTAAGTCATTAGTGACAGATATCAGCCGACTGATGCATAAATTTACCCAAGAACAGAAAAAAGGAGAGTTTAAAAATATGTCAAGGGACATTTTACTTGGATTTTATTTTGATGTGGGATAATGTGTTTACTTAAAAATGTACAGTAACAGTTTTATATACAAGAAATGTTGATTTAAAAAAAATTGAACTACTTAACTCTCCCTAAACTCCAAAGAAAATGGACCTAAAATGAAATGTTAGTCGGATGTTAGTTCAATGTTAGTTGGATGAAAATAAATATTCTGTATCAATGCTTGGGTATTAAATATTTTTAGACCAAAAAAAAAAAAGGGAACGTTAGTTATTGTTCAAATCTAGATGTGATTTTTAGACTTTATTTAGCTCTGATGATAAAACCACATACAGTTTAAAGACTGCTACCCGAGACAGTGCGTGTGTCTCAGCTGATTTTTAATAGTAGTGAAGGAAATTATGACAACAAAAGTTCTGTACAGGCGTTCTTGGTCATCTCTGTGGATCCCAGATGTTTAGTAGTTCTTCAAAGTTCATTAGTATAACCCACTAGGAACACATACGAATTTAAATCTACAGCTACCTCCACGTTACAGTACACACAACAAACTAGTCACATTAAAAAGACAACCAAAAACTCACAAAAACAAACACAGACAAAAAAAAAAAAAAAAAAAATCCCTAACAGACATTGGCCAGATTAGGATTCCTCTCTAATGGGAGTGCAGCCTGAGAAGAAGCTGTTCTGAAAGCTGGTCAGGAGCCGCTTCTTCTTCTTGAGGAAGCTGATAGTTGTTCTGTCTCCCTCGTTATCGTCCTCCTGGCCCTCGTCCTCCTCTGTCAAGACGGGTTTCCTTACCAGCTTTAGCTCTGCAGTGCTGTGGCCCATGTCCCCAATTTCCTTCAGCACCTGCAAAAAGCATGTTAACATCATTTTACTTACTTACACTGTGTCCTTATTATATAAACCCAACAGTTCTATAAAGGTCTCAGGGGTTCGTTAGAGAACATTAATGGACAAACAGCATTATTAAGACCCAAGAACACAGCAGTAAGGTCAGGGAGGAAGTTGTGGAGACGTCTAAAGGGTTAGGCTATTTCAGAGAAGCGTTCACTTCTATACACCACTTGGTGTTGGGCTGTGACAGAGAGAAGCAGAAATGCTATGCAAGTGGCAGTGTATCTGCTGCACGTGTGCCAGAGATCCATCATGCCGCTTGGTCTTCAGGAGGCGTACCTTCTTTGTGGGGGTGCAAGATGGAGGCTTGAAGAAGGTGCTGTTTTCAGGGCTGTCACAGGACGGGTCCTGCAGAGATGCGGAGTCTCTGGCTATGCTGTCTGCAATGCTAGTATCCTGAAACAAGTGGACCGTTCCAAACTGAGATCAGAGGTTATCGTTCTTCATTGCACCAAAACTTCAACAAAGTGAGCTGGTCAGAATGAAACTGTCCAGTTATAAACATACAGACAAAAAAAGAGCCCTATAACATTGGGAGCCTGTTGCAGCAGCTCTGACAGAATACTTTGTTCATCAGAAAAGGTAACATTTCCAGTGCTTTGCAAAAGCATCCATAGTCAAAGCGATGGAACTGTATAACTAACAATCATGTATGCAGAGACAGCTTCATCATTTCATTATCAGAAGGTTAGAAACATTTAACATATCACACTTCCTGCTTAATATGCAACAATGTAAAAACAAAAAGTCAAAACCCTTCTGTCTGTGTGCAACAATGTGAGCCCAACAAAAACAACGACATTACCATAATGTTTGGTTTTGCTCAGGGTCCAACATGTAAGCTACCTTGAAAGTCTGAAGTGCACACAGAATCTCACCTCAGCGGTCACCTGGTTGTCCAGGTTTCGACACCTCTCGCGATCGCACTGGCAGTTCTCTCCACACGTCATCTTCCCTTTGCGACACCTGCACTGCTTGTTGCTGCAGCGACCTTTGCATGCACACTGAACAAGGAGACACGACTTAGCACCATGATTCAGTGCTGTTCTGATTCAGAGCTTACTCCAGGTAACCACTGAATGGATTTACTCCAAGTAATGCTAAATGAGCATTGATGGTCCCTTTCCCCGTCAAAACAGTGGACAGATTAAGGCTGCATGATGATGATATCAGCTGCAATTAATCCTTATGTTTCTGCTTCAACTACAATCGGCACTTTGTCACCATTATCTGTGTCAGACCTCGTGCAACAAACTGAATATATTTCTCGCATGCTAGAACTTCAATTTATTTTCAGTTGTACTTTTCAGCATTCTCTGTATGAACTGTCCTGACTATAGTCTGTTTTAATATACTGTCGTCCTGCATGTCTATTCAAAATCCAGTCTCAAAGAAATATCTTTATAGATTAGGGTGATATAAAAATAAACCAAAATAAACATGATGATTGACTGAATGAGGATCAGGATGCCTTGGCGTGAGTTTGCTGTGCAGTCCAGAAATCGACGAACAGTCCTTCTCAGTTTACTGCTCCTCTCTGATCCAATTAGTTCAATTGAAGATTAGTGTTTTTGTTTGGCTTTTGGAGACCTTCAGGGCTTAAATTTAGGATCTAAATAAATTATAAAAATAACTATGCTAACTTACTAACCAATACACTTACTAATTAAGTAAAGTCAGATAACAAGAGACACTCTAAACAAGCGGCAAAAAGCCAGGAGCAGATTTCTGCTGAAGGTTTCCAGGGAAGGGTGAATGTTTGGGCCTTGAAGTTCCTCTGCCAGAACTGTAACAAACAAATGAAGGAATGCAACCGGTGCCATTCTAAAAGAATCAATCAATAAAACAATATATGTTAATATTTTATTCCTTTTTCCGACCTTGCAGAAACACCGACGATCATCCCTGATGGTTTCTCTCCTTGGTTATGTCAAAGAGTTGTTACTGAGCAGGACACTGCTAAAAGTAAGGCTCTAAAACTTTATTATCAGGTAGTTGATGCATTTATCAGTGCAGGGTTCCTGCCATATTTCCCTTTTAATAATACTATAATGTTCCAGACTCAAATTTACAGATTTTCTTCTGGCATTTTATGACATTCCAGACATACCAGCCCAAAACATTTGCCTAATTTGGTTTTATCTATTTTCACTATTAGCTCACATTTCATTATATAACAGCTGGTTTCTGATTCAGCAATAAGGAAAAGGCCTTTTCACATTGTTTGGCATCTGGTTGGGTAAGATCTAACACTTAGATGAATCTAGACTGAATCATGCTGGATTAAATATAGATTCTAGATCCCAGTTTATGATCAGTGATATGTTCATTTCCTACAGCTTCAGGTTCTAAAGCAAACCCATTTCAAGAACCTTAGGTTTGGTTTTAAACCCATTTGTACAACAACCTAAAGGCCACGAAAAGAAGTTTTCAGAATAAATGTGTAACGGTAACTGAAAAAGTAATTATAAGTCATTGATAAGCCAAATATTACAATGAAATAATGAGCAAAGAGTTTTCATTTTGTATTCCATGAAGTTCGTCCCAAATTTGGAGTCTAAATGGACCCAGGACATCAGGTCAGTCTTACCCCAGTTAATTTGGGTTTTCTGAAGGCTCTCCGTCCCTTCTCAACTTTCTCAGGACGCCACTCTTCCACTTCCTCCTCGTTCTCGTCCTCACTGGGTGACAGCAGCTCTGTTACGTTGATGGTTGTATTCAGAGCTGCTTTAGCAGTGGTGGGCCTCCTCGGTTTGGGCTTTTTTTTTTTTTTTTTTTAAAAACAACACAAAGAAAAGAGTCATATTGTGATCCAACAAGATACCCCTAGACAAGACACCTGGCTTCCAACGTTCAGTCATGACAAATAATAAATGGTTCATCTTCAACCTTTATGTAACCACACTGTTTAAAAAATTAAATGCTGGATAAACGTACTGATATGGAATGGGTAATGTGTCAGGAACAAAAGGAGGCCACATCATTTGATGAAGATGATCAGCCCACAGAGGGAAAATTCGCTGAAATGTCATTGTAGCAACGATATAATACTCAGTAGTTTTTATGCCTAACAATGTCGGGACACGCTCCCTATGAGATGACGGATGGTGCCCTGGGGTATCTCCTCCCAGATCCTGACCAGGGCTGGGCTCACAGTCTGAGGTGCAACCTGGTGGCGTTGGATGGACCCAGACGTGATGTTCCAGAGAGGCTCTATTAGACTGGTCACGGGAGCGTACCTGCATACTCTTGCCACATGAGGCTTGGCATTATCATGCACCAGGAGGAACCCAGGACCCACTGCACCAGCAAAGGGTCTAACAATAGGTCAAAGGATTTCATCCCGATACCTATTGGCAGCAAGGGTGCCATTGTTTATCTTTTACAGGTCTGTGTGTCCCTCCATGGATATGTCTCCCCAGACCACCACTGGCCCACCACCAAACCGATCAGGCTGAACAATGTTGCAGGCAGCATAACGTTTTCTGCAGCTTCTCCAGACCCGTTCACTTCTGTCACATGAGCTCAGAGTGAACCTGCTTTCATATGTGAAAAGAACAGGGCACCATTGCTAAACCTGGCACCTGGTGTTCTTTGGCAAATGCTGGTCGAGCTTAATGGTGCCGGGCAGTGAACGCAGGACCCACTAGAGGACATCGGGCCCTAAGGCCACCTTCATGAAATCTGTTTCTAATGGTTTGGTCAGAGACGTTCGCGCCAGTGGCCCCTTGGAGGTCACTTTAGAAAGCTCTGGCAGTACTCATCCTGTACCTCCTTGCACAAAGAAGCAGATACTGGCCCTGCTGATGGGTTACGGACCTTCGGCCAATGGCATGTATTGATGTGCCATCCTGGTGCAATTGGACTGTCTGGGTCCAGGTATCACCTCATGGTACCAGTAATTGACACTGACCCTGGTCAAATGCAAAACTACTGAAGAGAAGTTAAAAAAGACAAGGAAGGAATAAATGCCTGTGGCCTTCACCTGCAAAACCATTGTTGTTTTTGGGTTCGTCTCACAGTTGCACTTGATGTTAATTTCCTTAACATCAACACAGCTGACCCTGATCAACAACCCCCTCTACTACTGAACGGACCACATCAACATTCCAGTTTCATTGACATCATATTATACTCTGGTTAAAACATCTTCCTTTAATTGTTTTGAGCAGTGTACATGTTCTGGGTCTAAACATTGACCCAGACTACAACAACTACAGTAATGAGGTAAAACATCCTAAATAACAGGCTTGGATGTTTCGATACTCAAGCAGGCTGGTGAACTCTAAAATGAACAAGAACTCTGCAGAAACTTACTTTTGGAGGAACATACTCGAATGAGTCCTCTTGGCTCATTTCATTATGGATTGCTGGCAGCAGAACTTTCTTCTCACTTGCCAGTTGGAGCAAAGAGAGTTTCTAAAGGTGAAAAAGACAGATTTGTTATTACTTTGTGATTATGGGATAGCAAATGCTGTCTGTGGCATTTCATCCTCTTTCGGCTATCTGCCTGTCACACTTTTACAAAATCCATTCCACTTCAGGGAACAAACGGAGCTCTAAAATTAATAAAGCAAGCTTATATTTTATTATTTTACTATAGAATTTATTCCCTGATTTGTGAAGTACCAATGCTGAATCTTTGGCTTCTTTGACTATAAACATATAAAAGACATTAAACAGCAACAAACATCTTGCAGTGGATCCAGAAAGATGTGAACCCTCATGAGCTTCTAAGCTCTTCTTCTCTTACGTCATTATTGAAATGTCTTCTCTAACATTGCCCGATTTCACCCGAAGGGTTTCTAATCCACGCAGATGGCCTCTCACAGGCATTTAAACATATATTCTATTATTAGCTCAATCTTAGCGACATGACTGTATCTCTGGTTGATTGATAAATCATAGTCAGGATGAATATACAGAAATCAGTCTTTTTAATGTGTAAAAGAAATTGGTCAATGGAAGGAAATAATTCACACCTTGGATCCATTTTCATTCATTTTACCGTGAGCAATCTTGATATGAGTCCATTTGTTATTAGTCCATTATGATAATAAAATAAGCGAATGTAGCATCAATCTACCCTACACACTAAAGGAGGTCAGGGATGTTACCTGTCCGTATTGCTCATTCTGCTCCACCAGTTTCTGGTTCTGTTCACTTAACGCCCGTAGTTTTTCAAGCTCTTCCTCCTAAAACGACAATAAGAACTTAAGATGAGATATGCAAAGATTTTGTATAAAAAAAGGCATTAAATGTTGAATAAACACAAGACAAACCTGAACTTTGAGGCGCTGGAGAAGCTCTCTCTCTTTTGAACTCGTCCCCTTATTCTGCTTCGTTTCTTCTGATTCCTCACCTAAAGGTTTGTTCTGCAGCTGGTTAAGGAGGTAAAGAACCTGCAGAGAAACAAATAAAATGTTCAGTGAACAGAGCTGGGAAACAAAAGCATATTCTTCAACAGACATGTCACCTTCTCTTGATGCCTCTGCTCCAGTTCCACCAGCTGCTGCTGATGCTCCATGTCCATGGTTGACATCACGTTTCTCTCATCAGCCAGCATCTTCCTTAAATCTTGGGCGTTTCCTTTCTCCTGTTTCAGCTCACTCTCCAGCTTGGAGCAGGCAGTTTTAGCCGATACCAACTGGAAATGAAATAAAACACAAAAAGGAAAAAGTTGTCAGTAAATAAAATGTGTGAAACGCATTTAGGTTTACTGGCTTTTTTTTGTCGTTTTTACCTCAGCCATTAGAACCCGTACTGCACTCTTGGCCTCCACTATGCTCGTGAGGCTGTCGATTCGTTGTTTCAAACGTCCCTCGCCGTCAGCGACGAGCACTTTCTGCTGCAGGTCAGCGATCTGGGCGTTTCTGTGAGGACACAAACCATTTAGTACTTCTCCTAACATCTGCTGCGCAGCAATGAGGGAAAGTCAATGTTTAAAAAAATCTTTACTGCTAATATATCAAAATAGTTTCTCACCTGAGGCCCATTTCTGTCTGCAGGTTCTCCACCTGTTTGGACAGAGGGGTGTCCAGCACCCCCTGGCTCTCCAGCTCAGAAATGATCAGCGTCCGACGCTGCACAAAAACACAAACTAAGACCTCAAGCTGTTTCCTGTTCTATACGCTGGATTTTCACTTTCTGTTTATTCTTTTACACTTTGAGCCACTCCTGGACACATTTCTCAACCTACTCTGATTTTAGGAGCAGGTCTTTCTCCAGCCTCTATCTGCTGTTTGAGGTTGTTGATCTCCTGAGCCAGAACCTTCCTGTCATCCAGCAGATCACTGAGGTGGCGGCGGGCCTCCTCTGTGCTCACCATCACCTCCATCTCATTGAGCAGCCATGTCTGCCACAAAGTATACAAGATAAAGATGACGGTACAGCTTTTTCGTAAGTGCAGAAAAAGTTTGGCGTTACGTTTACATTCAGAAATGAGTGAAATAAAAATGTGTTTTACTACCTTAACCCGTGCAGCAGCGCCCTCCATGCCTCTGCTCTGGGCATCTTTACGCTTCTCTGTAGCTTCACTTCTCTTCTGCAGGGCATCTTTGAGTCTTTTGTTAGCAGCTGCTGCCTGTAATGAAACGTCAAACAGATCAATATGCTGTGAAGCTGCTCTTGAACCAGAAACGCTCCCATACACCAAACAAAAAAAAAAAGGTTCACCTCTTCAGTTTTACGCCGCAGGACATTGGCTTGTTTCTGGAAGTCTCTCTCCAGTTTAAGCAACTCATACTGCCGTTTGCGGTCCTGTAACACAGGGTTAAAAAACAAAACATTGTGAGAATGAGTTCTTCTGTTCAGCTTTTCAAAATGAATTCAATCTTTTACAGACCTTTTCCTTCAGCTGCAGGACCTCCCTGTCCTTCTTGTTCTTCCACTGTCTGTATTTGTCAGCATCCTCCCTCATCTGCTTCATTAGCTGCGTTCGCTGCGTCTTCATAGCCTAGAAGAGACCATGTGGTCATTTCAATTAGTGAACCACTGATTTTTACGTAGAGTACTGTCAGTAATATTTATACCACCTCCCTACACACAAATGGCACGGCAACAAGGGTTTCACACCGACAGCTGCTATAAACCAACTGCTCCTTTGTTCATTGTGACATATGTGCAGCACATTTATTGGACACCTGGTAAAGATGTGCAAAAAGCTTCAAAATTACTTCATCTTTTGTCGCAGCAGCATAATCCCACACACTTAAAAACTACTAACTGCTTCGCTGACATATAAAATTCAGCTTAAAACAAGTTTTCTTCCGGGATTGCATCCTAGATAGCTCCATCCATCTTCTCATGAACTCTAACCAGCTTCTCTTTCCCTGCTGAAGAAACGCAGCATGACCGTGGGAGGTGGCATGTTCAGCTCTCTGAGGCTCGTCTACATTTCTTCTATGCTCTACTTTCCTGGTCCGTTTGGGTAGTCTTGGCATGTTTGCATGCTATACCCGTTCCATTTTCAGATGATTTGACTGAACTGTCTAAAACTCATAACCCAACCCTGCTTTAGACGTCTCCACAACTTCCTCCATGACCAGTCTGCTGTGTTCCTTGGTCATCATGATGCTGCTTGTTCTCTAATAAACCTCTCAGGCCTTCTCAGAACCGCTGGATTTATTTGCACAAATGGACTAATAACAGGGGACTTGTGAAGGCAATTGGCTGATTTGGATTTTATTTGGGAGCTATCAGAAAGTTGAATGTTTTCCTTTAGAAAAACTCTGGTTAAAAGGCTAAAAAAAAGACTGGTTACCTGTATCTCCTGCATAAGCTTGCTGACTTTCTGAACAGAAGACTCCTTGAGTTTCAACAGTTTCGACTGATCAAGAAGTTTCTTCTTCATTTCTACAAGCTGAGCTTCGAGTTCCTGCAGTCTCTTCCTCCGCTGCTCACTGAGCCTGAAAGAAGTGTACAGATGTCAGAAGTAAATGGAGGGCTTGAAACATCACGGGAACTCACACTGTCTTTAATCAGATCGTTGCAACAGGAAAAATAAAGTGGTCGGACTTGGCCTGGTTGGTGTCTTTCTTCGCTGATTGAAGAGCTAAAACCAGTTCTTCTTTCTCCGTTTGCAGAGAATCCACTACCGCCTGCAGAGTTTGGACATTTTTCTGGAGGACAACAGGTTGAGCTGAATAAATGTTCTGTACATTTCAAGATCAGGTCAACAGAAACAGTGGCCTTCATTGGTTAACAAATACAAATGAATTGCTCTGTCTTGTCGCCTTACCTGGTGCTCTGACTGCATGGGCTCCAGCTGGCTGTCGTTCTCGCACATTTTCCTCACAAAAGCTTCCTTCAAACTCAACACCTTGTTCAGCTCTATGAGCTCTTTGGAAAGCTGGGCTTGCCTCAGAGCATGATTGGCTGTAAAAGCCTCTGGAGAATCCTTTGTGGAAGTGGAAAACTGTTAGAAATCTGATCATGTTTGGATTAATGTACAGTTTAAATACTATTTTTTCCTTTCACATAAAACTATCTAAAGCTTTAAAACTACACAGAGCTCAGAGGAGAAATCGGAAGCCGTACTGATGAGGACTGATCAGGTGGATTTTTACTGCCACTCGTTGCTGCCTCAAATACTTCCTCTTTCGCAGACATGGCGTCAATGGAGGCAGAGATACCGGCGCTCTCATTCTTACAAAGCAAAGAACAAAAAAGGCATTATAAACATCTGCAATGTCAGCCAAGACAAATAACGTCAATACAGTGGTGCTGCAAACACTTCCGATCACACTGTTCTTTAGATTCAGAGGACAATAATAATAATGTCAACCGCAACATCCAATAAAAATGTCAAAGTTGCAGTAGAATGCAACCTGATTCATGTACCTTGAGCTCCAAGATGAGTTCTTGTAGGTTCTTCATCACCTCCATGTTCTCCTTTAACTCTTGGTCCTCCAGCGTCTGCATCACTTTCTGAAGATCGATCGTACATCTGAAAGAAATAAAAATATGGCCTAAAACCGTTGTGTTCAGATTAATTAGAAGAAGAAAAAACAAAGTCGACTAAAGATCGTTTTAAAAGGTAAAGTTATCAGTTAAGGTTTTCACACAACACTTAAAATATGATGCTTAGTTTAGGGGATTAAATTAGCTTATCATGGCTCAGCTCCATGATGAGCTGTTTACTAGAGAAGCACCGAGAAATCGCCCGGAGACCGGATCGGACAATCTTACGACAGATCAGCCAGTTGGAAACTAAAAACCAGATTTGTTCCCAACTCAAATGTTGAGGGTTTTCCGTCAGTTATGGTGTTTTCACGCCTGGATGATGCAGGTGGTCCGGGGAACTTTCATTTGGTTTGATACACATCTGCAATGCACTTCTGAAAACCCAACAAACTGCCAGGACTATGTTCAGCAGTTACAACAGGTACTTGCATGGGGCGTTGTAACAAAAAGCTGGCCAGTATGAGCAGCAGGCAACACAGCGAGCTATCCAGCTCTGTGTACATGAGACGGATGCAGCAGTACAGATACAGACAATGCAGAGGAAGAAATCATGGTGTCGTTGAACAGAAGCAGAGTAAGGTATTGCTGTAAATCATCCATCGCCTCCTCCCTTTTGTCCACTAGACAGTACATTTTCTTTCCCACTGTGGAACTGAGATGCAGGTTTTTAGGCAAACCAAAGTTTGCGACATCACACATGTAAAAACGCAGCGGAAGATCTGAGGAAACAAGCATAAATATATCATATCTGATATGAAAGCGCTTTAAGAAAGATGGGTTGATTTATACCTGCATACATGGATGAATTGGTGGGTTGATAGACAGACTTATGTACTGACAGAATGAAAAATTGATAGATTAATACAACACTCCTACATGCATATTTTTGCATAAAACCAGCTAAAGGAAGCAAACTAGTTAGAGCAACTTGTTTTTTATAAAGTTATATTAATGTTTTTGTCAATGAGTTTTTTTTCCCATATTTATCCAGATCTGGAAAATATAGAAATCAAGGTCCAGACTACTGCAGAGTCTGTAGAAACCCTGCTTAAAGCTTTTGGAGACTCCCAAAGCTGAAAAGCTTTCACGCATTTAGAGAACTTACGCTGCATGGTGCTGAAGTTGCTCCAGTTTGCTTTGCAGTTTCTCATTTGCTTGTTCTGTCTGAAAATGAAACAAAAAACGGTCAGCACTATAGATGAGAATGCAGCAGAGTAACAAGTCAGAAAAAGCACTAATGCAAAAAGCCCCACAGTTAGTTTAATAACCAATGTGCTCTTTCTATTAGTTCTTTTTTTTCTTCCAATGTTCTCCGATGATCTATTTTTAACTGCAGAAATATCTTTTCTTTCAACGACGACATTAGAAAGACAATTAGTGAATGCTACTTTGGTCTGACTAACCATAATGATCTTCTCAAACATGAGGGCCGTCTGTCCCGTTGCCTCACTCAGCTCTCTGCACAGCTTGCTGTTTTCGTCTTGCAGAGAGCGGTTCTTTTCCAACAGTTTGCCCACATCCTCAGCTGAACTAGTCCTGTAAAAACAAGGGATACGCCCTACAGGTTGCATGTATTCTGACTGGATTTATTTACCATCCTCTCAGGACTCCGCAGGATCCCAGTTTAACCCCCCTTCTTACCCAGACAGCACAGGAGCTACTCCTCCTCGAGCGTGCAGAAGCATCACCTGCAGCTCTTGAACCTGTGCAAACATGGAAAGAAAACAAAAAACATGCAATTTAATTAGGGGTGCTCCGATTGCAGTTTTCTGGCTGATCACCAACCTTTAAAAAGCCTGACCTGCTGATTCCGATTTTGGCCGATACCAATTTCCTTTATAACTGACACTGTCAGGTGTCATAAGGTCACCACACACCTTTAATGATCCAATCTTGTGTAGTCAACAGTCAGCTGCGCACATGCAGACTTGCCCTGGTGGGTGGGTCAGCCCTCTCTCATGGCAGAGCAAAAGGGCACAGTGGGTGATTTTCAGACCTTTCCGGAGGTAAATAAGTTTGGTGGATAAGATCGCTTTCACATATAAGTATCAGGCAATCAGTCAAAATTATGGAAGTCGGGGCCGATCGATCGGGCGGCCAATCAATCCATCGGTGCACCCCTAAATTTAATCCTCCTAATTCTTTGCTTTATATCAGGGTTCTGTATGCTTTCACTTGCTCTCTACTTTCAGGATCAGATTTTTCATGTTATAAAATATAGAAAACCCCAGAATTGGCTGATATACTGGTGATACACTGGTGTAGTCAGAACTATCTTGAACTCAACCCACTCAAGACTGTGGAAATGGTGGACATTCGGAGAACACCACCCCCATACACCCCCCTCACCATCCTCAACAACACCGTGTCGGCCGTGGACCACTTCAGGTTCTTAGGAACCACCATCTCTGAGGACCTGAGATGGTCTTCACACATAGACAC
>JAHUTJ010042206.1:0-21160 GCA_036250325.1 Characodon lateralis
TACATCAGTTAGTTGGTTTAGGTCAGTGGCTGAGGTTTCAAAAACAGTCCAGTCTGTGCATTCAAAGCAGGCCTGTAGCATCTGCTTTGATTCCTCAGTCCACTTCTTAACAGTGTGAACCTTAGGTTTTGAAGCTCTTTCTGTGTGTAGGTTGGGATGAGGTGGATTAGATAATGATCCGAAAACCCCAGAGCAGCCCTGGTAACAGCATGATATATATATATATATGCGTCGGAGACACAGAGTATAAGGAGTGTGTTTTTGTTCAGCTTTTGTTAAGTTAGGTCATAGAAAGTAGATTAGCAACAATGCAGAAATCGCTCACAACGGGATCTAATAAAGTTAATGACATCAACTGTGAAAACTTACTATTATTGCCTTGTCTGCGGGGCGCCCCCCTTGAATAATGATAGGGGACACACTGCCCTCAGTCAAATATGTTAGCAAAAATAGAAGGTACAACAAATGATTATTAAATGAAAATCATTTTATTTAATCTCTTCAACTTGAACGTTTAGTTCATAGGCATTTTATTCTTTAGAGCTCAAATGAATCAAAATGATCACCCTGTTGCAGTGAAAGTGAATAAGTAATCTAAATAAATACAAAATCAACATAAATAATAAGCCTGCTTTTGTTATAATGAAAACTGGAGCTCTGTTGAATAAGCCTCCAATAAACAGACATTTAAGCCTGAAAAAATCAGGAACACTTAGTAATATTTAGGCTCACTCTATCAGTTGTACTTGGTTTTCATCATTTAATTGAGGTTTAATGAGACACCTGAGCTTGCTTTTCTTTGATAAGCTTAGATAGATTGGCAGAATGGAAACAGTTGTTACTTTTTTCTCTCTCCCGATAGCGGAGCGTCATGCAGGTGAACAACGACACCTCTGCTCTAGTCTTTCCCACCTGTAGTTGTTTCATTGTGCCCTTTTTTGCTTTTGGTTGATAAAAGCTTGGTGTATTTTACACCTAGGTCCTAATAAAGCATCACACAACCAAGAATTATCCCTACTAACTGATGATATTTACCTGTACTCGTACTCGTCGTTTTCCCAGGCCAGCTGAATGCCATAGACCCTCCAGCATGTCCTGGGCCTCCTCCCGTTGGGACGTGCCTGGAACACCTCCTGAGGAAGGCGTCCAGGAGGCATCCGGTATAGATGCCCAAGCCACCTCAACTGGCTCCTCTCGATGTGGAGGAGCAGCAGCTTTATCTGAGCTCCTCCCAGATGGCCACACCCTATCTCTAAGGGAGTGCCCGGCCACCCAACGGAGGAAGCTCATGTCAGCCGCTTGTATCCGGGATCTCGTTCTTTCAGTCATGACCCAAAGTTCATGGCCATAGGTGAGGGTAGGAACATAGACCGACTGGTAAATCGAGAGCTTCGCTTTTTGGCTCAGCTCTCTCTTCACCACAACGGACTGGCACAGTGACCCCATTACTGCGGCAGCCGCACCGATCCATCGGTTGATCTCCCTCTCCATTCTCCCCTCACTCGTGAACAAGACCCCAAGATACTTGAACTCCTCCATCTGAAGCAAGTACTCCCCTCCAACCTGAAGAGGACAAGCCACCCTTTTCCGGTTGAGAACCGTGGCCTCGGACTTGGAGGAGCTGATCTTCATCCCAGCTGCTTCACAATCAGCTGCAAACCTCCTCAGTGCATCCTAGGTCTGGGCTAGAGGGGGCCAGCAGGACCACGTCATCTGCAAAAAGAATGGACGAAATCCAGTGGTCTCCAAACCAGACCCCCTCCGGCCCTTGGCTGCGCCTAGAAATCCTGTCCATAAAAGTTATGAACAGGACCAGTGACAAAGGGCAGCCCTGCCGGAGTCCAACATGCACCGGGAACAGGTCTGACTTAGTGACGACAGTGCAGAAAAAAACTCCTGCTTTGCTTGCACAGGGACAGGGATAGCCCCTGATAAAGGGACCCCGACTCCGTACTCCTGTAGCACCCCCCCACAGGGCACCACGAGAGACACAGTCGAATGCCTTCTCCAGGTCCACAAAACACGTGGACCGGTTGAGCAAACTCGCATGAACCCTCGAGTACCCAGTTGGGGGTGTAGAGCTGGTCGAGTGTTTTACGGCTGGGACAAAAACCACACTGCTTGCCCTGAGGCCAAGGTTCAACTATCAGCTACACTCTCCTCTCCAATACCCCGGCATAGGCCTTGCCAGGGAGGCTGAGTAGTGTGATCCCCCTATAGTTGAAACACACCCTCTGGTCACCCTTCTTATGAAGGGGTACCACGACCCCAGTCTGCCAGTCCAGAGGCACTGTCCCCAACCGCCGTGTTAGGCGGTTAGAGGCGTGTTAACCATGGCAGCCCTAGAGCATCCAGAGACTTGAGGTACGCAGGACAGATCTCATCCACCCCCGAAGCCCTGCCACCGTGGAGCTTTTTAACCACCTCGGTGACTGTAGCCTGGGTGATGGTATTTACCCATCATCTTAAAAATAAAATATTAAATGTTCCCACGTTTCCCCTGCAATGTGCTCACATACCACTAGGGGTACAAGTACCCCCGGTTGGGAATCACTGCTCTACAAGAAGGGTAGACAGAAAAATGTAATGGCTAAAAATAATGGCTGTTCAGAGGGCTGGATCTTTATTTATAAGCTTTATAAAAGGTTCACAAGCAACACGGGATAACCACAGCCTTAAGAGGATTGTTAAGCAAAGCACAATCAAGACTTTGGGGTGATTCACATAGCATGGACTGCAGCTGGAATCAGTTTTTCAAGAGCCACAACACACGGATGTATCCAGGACATAGTTTTCACAATCTTTGTGTTAAGCCACTCCTCAACCAAATACCTTGCTTATGTAAGGAGAACAAGAACTAGATTGTTTCTCAGGAAATTTTAGAGCAATTCTTGCTTCCTTCTGATGACAAACTTTATGGAGATGCTGATTTAATTTTCCAGCAGAACTTGACACCTGCCCACTGCTAAAGTACCAATACCTGCTTTAATGACCATAGTATCACTATGCTTGATTGGCCAGCAAACTGGCCTGACCTGAACCCCGCAAGGAAGATCAGAGACACCAGACCCAACAGTGCAGATGAGCTGAAGGCTGCTATTAAAGCAACCTGGGTTTCCTTAACACATCAGCAGAACCACAGGCTGATCCCCTCCTATCCACGCTGAGTTTTCATTTTCTAAATTAAATGAGTGAAATAAATGTTTCAAAAATATTGGCATTTGTTGAGATACTATGTCTGCAGTAAACACATTGACATTATCAATACATTTTTCTTCATTTTTTTGTTTTGTTCTTTAGTTATTCTCCACATAGCAACCCATGAAATGATGAGCTAAATGGGTTGCTTGGTTTTCTTGCTCATCTAAAAGAAGATAGATTTTATATAATAACTGGTTAGCAAGTCTCCAGGAAACAACTTCGAACATTTCCTTAATCCTCTAATAAGAAGCTTTGGGTTCCCTTTCAGAAGGTTGCTATGGTTATCTTAACAGATGTTGCCAGTGTTGAGAGGAACGTGAACAGAAACATTAGAAGGTGTAAGTAAAGGAAAACAATATATTCTTCCCAGGAGCTGCTTTATCAAGCCTTGCTTGTAAAAATCTTTTTTTTTCCTTTTTAACTATATGCAGTTTATAATCTAAATCTCGAGGACAACTTTGATAAGTTTTGAATGTCTTCATCGTGGCTTTGTTTGCTGCTTTTCTTTTTTAAATTTAACGTATCATAACGATGAGCTCTTTCCCAGTACTTGCCTATTGGATATTTCTCGTAAAGACAGTGAAATTATTTCATTATATCACTATGGCCGGTTTTTGTATTAATTAAATATTCATGTGAGGTTCCACAGCCTCTTATAATGCAGTTGGTCAGTAATACAGTGTCTGTTATAAGGAATACTTTGCTTGTATACTACAGAGATTTACTGAATGTTTGTGTTTGCAGACGAGGCTCCACACCTGTAAGGAGATATCCCTTTACCACAGAGATGTCGATTAATAGAGCGATACATTACATTGCTTAGTAGAGACTTGTGCCCCAGTGCCACTGCAGCTTGTGCTTCCCCTAGAAAGAGAGTAGTTAAAATAAACACCACATATATTATTTCTGTGGGTGGCTCACACAACATGCCATTAGTAGAGAATGTAATTTGTTGGTTTCAATTCTAGAGCATAAGAGCTTGACCCCACCTCAGGTGGGATGGGCAGCTATGATTTCTTTACTGTGTTCAGAACAGTAAAGTTTTACTTAGTCACACTTATATGAAAAGGTATAGTGATGGACATTTTACAGTTTATATCATTCTTTGCTAAAGTATTCATATCCTTTCAACATTTTTACATTTTGTCACAATCCAGTTTTAAACTTCAGTGTATTTAATTTGAATTTTTTTGGGTGGATAGACCAACACAAAGTGCAACTTTTTAACAAATAAAAGTTGACTCAGGTGACTGGAAAGTTGCTACAGAGAACATTTTGTTGTTCACTCTTCAATCCTGTCTATTAAGAAGGACTGCTAAGAAGAGAGCTACTGTTGAAAGAAGTCCTATTTGCATTTGGCCTCAAGTCACACAGTGGACACAGTGAACGTGTGGAAGAAGGTGTATCTGGTCAAACAAGACCGATACTGCAAAAGGCTGTGTGGCAAAACACCAACACTGCAGATCACCCTGTACTTACCATGGACATGATGAATGTCGGTGGTGGCAGGATCGTGCTGTTGGGATATTTTGATTCATCAGTAAGGTTTACTGTTGCAACATGACAAAATGTGAAAAAGTTCAAGGAGTGTGAGTACTTTTACAAAACACTGCTGTTATTGTGATTTATCTCTCTGAAAATTTGGTACGTTTAGTTTGCTAAGCGAATAAAAAAACTAATGATGGTTGTTCTAACACTGTTATTGTTCTTTAAATGTTAGTAAGAGAAGTGGCAGTTAGTGTCTGAACCTTGTGATTTCGTTGTGACGAACTCTTTCTTTTGCTGAATACACCAACCTGAAAATATGACTTTCAGTGCTGCTGTGTTTATGTTGCTGTGATTGTGATCGAGCTGACCTGGAAAAATCATCTTCCAACTTACAGCGAATGCCACAATGCTACTGACCGAATAAAGGTGCGTGTTTGGGATGAAGATGATGACATCAAGTCACGGGTGAAGCAGCATTTCAAGCGTGAGTCAGATGATTTCCTGGGCCAGACCATCATTGAGGTTCGCACACTCAGCGGAGAGATGGATGTTTGGTACAATCTGGGTATGTTCCCTTTTAACTTTATCAGCTCTAAACCAGTGATAAATACATGGGGCCTGATCTTCAAAGATTCTAAATTGCTTGTGCAAAAAAAATAAAATAAATTGCACTTGCAATAAGTGGGCATGGTGTGAACGATATGCAAAGATTGCGTACACAATAGATAACAGGTGCAAAAGCGGTTTGGGCCGCCCTATTTAAATGAGGAAATTGTGCTACTGGTTGTCACTATAGAGAGTGTCAGGGAGCAGGTGTAAAAGAAAAATGAAATTCGAAGCCATTGAGTAAGAGGAAATAATAATAATAAAAAATATAATAATAATAATAAATTGCATTTATATAAATATCTCAGATTGCTACATATCAACAGTAAAACATTTAAAAACATGAAAATTGTAAAAGCTACAGTGAAATATCAATTATAAAACTATGAAATATCAATTATAAAATCTAGAAAACTGCAACAACTGATTTAAATTGAGGAATATGACTTACTGGACCCACACATTGCAAACCAAGGTAGGCCCATACTAATTTAATAAAACATGAATGTGCTTGGGCTGCACGGTGGCACAGTTGGGTTCGACTCCCGTTCTGGTGTTTGTCTGCATGGTGTTTGCATGTTCTCCCCGTCCAAGGGTGGGTTCTCTCTGGGTACTCCGGCTTCCTCCCACAGTCCAAAAACATGACTGTTAGGTGAACTGGTCTCTTTATATTGCCCTTAGGTATGAATGGGTGTGTGCATGGTTGTTTGTCCTGTATGTCTCTGTGTTGCCCTGCAATGAACTGGCGACCTGTCCAGGGCGTTCCATGCCTCTCGCCTATAGACCTCTGGAGATAGGCACCACCTGCCCTGTAAGGAAGAAAATGGATGGATGTAAAGAAAATGTAAAGAAAATGGATGGATGGAAAAATGTGCTTCGTACAGAGCCGTAATAAAACATTGTGGAGAAAAAAATTATATAATCTGTCTAGTGCACAAGGAGTGCACAGGACAGTTTTTTTATTATTTGTTTTTCCTTCCACTTCCCTTCAGCTCCATGATATTTTTTAGGTTGTGGTGGCTGTTAATGTTCAGTGTTGTTTATCAAATAACATGGCACAATATTTTTGCGTGCCAGTTTGCGCATGCCTTTCAAAAGTGTTAAATATAGATGCAAGAACAGCATCCGCAATCTGTTTCAAGTTTGATAAATTACATTGTGGCTGGTAAGCATATTTGCATATCCTCCTACCATATATTGGTGAGTTTGGTTCATTAACATATGTTTTACAAATTCAAGAAGACAAACTCACTAAAAAGTTTGCGCCCGCACTTCAATTGGATTTGCACCTGGTTGGTAGATCAGCTTTGCACACGCAATCCAGTTTGTACATGTTTTTGTACACACAAATCTTTAGAAGATCATGTCCGTAGTGTTCTGATGAAATTATTGCTTCGCATTATATTGTCATGATGCATGTGAACCTAATAAAACTATAAAACTCAATACTAATAACTGACATTTTGATTTTTTCTATTAACTTAAGGCACTCAAAGTTTACAACCACAACAGTGGGTGTAGTGGCCTAAGTCCGTCTCTTTGATGTGAGGGAACCGTGATTAAATCCCAGTTGCATCTGGCCAGGCATTGAGCGTAAAAACTTTGTCACGTCTGTGAAAAGGAAAAATATAAAAAACTACAGCTTTTCAACCTGCTAAACCAAGCTCTGAAGCAGAGCTGAAATCAGAATTCTTTTTTCTAAGGTATATGGCTGTTACTATGTGACGTCACTTTGGAGAAATAATCCTATTGCTAGCATGTCAGACAGAGAGTTCGATTTTGCTTCAGAGGTAAACATAAAAACCGTTCAGCCGTACCTGTTTGAACCTTTCTCGGAGCCAGGTTGAGACAATGCTCATTAAAGTACATGTGATGCTGGATAAATCAGTAATTATCGGCAAATGCAATGCTGGGTCAGCATTCGGGGTTTACTGCTAACTTCATCCTGGGTAATGCTGGTCTGCTTTACCTGTTCCATGTGCGCACATCCGCACCAGGCTCCCACTGTCTGGTTAGTAAATGAGCCATAACCCCAGTTACAGTCCTGTTTGAGAAGCTCAGCATAGCTGTTCGGGTAATGAACAAGGCAGGCTGACGGCCCTGCACTGAACAGCTGTTCGGGACTTTTCCAGAATGGACAAGTTGCCGCTCTGACCCCGACTTCTGTACCGTTGTGTGTGCGTAAATCACCTTTTTTTCCCTTCTTTTTCTTATGAGTCATTGTCAGGTTTAGTGAAGCTGACAGTAATTATATGGAATACAATAGCAATAAATGTGTTCATTTTTTGATATTGGTTTGAAATCTAATTACATATTTTCCACATAGCCTACATGCTAGCCCACATTTTTTTCCTAAGCTCCAGGGCTTTTCAGAACATATCAGCAAAAGTCACCTGATTATGATCATAATCAATAATCTTAATAAAAAGCAACTCACCAATTTGTGTCTTTTTCTGTGCATTCTTTTGCCTTGTGATGTTGCTAAAAAAGGTCCTATCATTGCCCCTGCAGAAGGTCCCACCATTGCCTCAGTGTTTTTGCCCGGAATACATTCAGCACAATTAAATATTGATGGCACTGCGTCCTCCTTCAGCTAGAGCCTTTTGGAAAAGGCAGACTCTTCGAAATGGTCTTAGCAGAGCTTGCTATGCTTAGTTGGTTTCCAGTCTTACCTCCTCACAGCATCCACCCAAATCTTTCGCCTTCATGGTTCTTTTGGAAAAATAAAAAGGCTGGTAGTTGACCGTGCTCTATTTGTGCACCCGAAAGCCACGCAATATCCTATTTTAAATCAAAAAAGTAAATGTGGACCACTTAAAAAAATATTAAATAATAAACTTTTTACATAAAAATAAGCTGCTTCTACCAGGGAATCCAAACCAACAGAGCACTAAAGGCTGTGTTGTTCGGCAACAATTACCTCACGTTTTGCTTTGCCTCCTTCAAGAGTTTGGGAGGGACATTCAAACTTGTTTTGGCCCTGTTTACAAAAATATTTAGAAATTTTATGGAGATTCATAGTCCATGTAACATATACTATTACATATATAGTTATTTGACAAACTAAAGTAGTCTTCATATGACCTTAAAAGTTCACAATCATCCAGAGCTGTACTGTCTAATAATGAATTTTAAATCAGTGATTTTTTTTAATTGATAAAAAAAAATTATGAATCAAAAAAAGCATTTTGATATTTCAAAAGTTAACAGAAGAAAGTTGTCTTGTAAAAGTCAAATAAGAAATTTGATTAATTGTGTAAACATTCAAATTTGAGAAACAAAAATCAGAGAATGTTAGATGAAAAGGTTGAAAAACATTGTGATGTTGTACTTATCGCAGAAAAATGTTGAAAAATGGTTGCCTTGCAGCAAGAAGGTGCTGGGTTCGACTGCTGGATATAGGCACCAGATCCCTCGTGACCCACTATGGAAGAAGCGGTATAGAAGATGAATGAAAGAATGAATCATCAAAAAGTTAATTTTTTTAAAGTAATTTAGGTAGAAAAGTGAAAACCATATATAGATTAAGACTTCACAGGTGGATTTATTTCAAGCCTTTATTTCTGTTAATTTAATGCATTTAGCATACAGGTATATGAAACCCAAAATTCAGTTTCTATGAAAACTTGAATTACCTAAGACCAACAAAAAAAAAAAAAATATATACATAAATTTATCTAAAACTTCTTAGTCTTTTTACATGGTCTATACAATCATAAGTAAAGGTGATTTGACAGTTGACAAGCAGACAGTCAGTGACACCCTCCATACAGAAAATATCAATACTAAAGAAGCTGGTTGTTTGTGAGTGCTGTATACAAGCATGGTAAGTTAAATGGAAAGAAAAAAAGTATAAAAGGGTATCCAAGCAAAAGGGACAACCTCAGCCTTCGGTGATTGTAAAAGAAAAAACTTGGAAAATTTACTCTTAAAATATATCCACTTGTGGGTAAATAATCTATATAATATGAGCAATGAGCTACACTTAGTCGAATAAATACATTTTCCAGTGATATAATTTATTGAGATGCAACAATATTCGGCATCGCTGTTCAGGTATCAAATGTTGCTTTGTACCACTTCTTCTCTTGCACATGAAAGTGAATGAGGTTAAATAATATCATAATAAATTCTCTCACTTCCATTAAAGTACTATGACTGGGGGCTGTCTCTTTGTTTGCCTCTTTAGCTAACAGGAAGCAATTTGTGGTAATAGTGACCCCTGCCCACCACTGCTGCTCTGTGTCTTTTTAAATGTTAACAGTGAATGTTTAAACAGGACAGTGCTGTTATGGGTGCCCAACCCTTCTACTGCCCTCCTCTCTAAGCCTCCTGACCTCCTCTTCAGTCTGGAGCTTTTGCATTTGTAGTGCTATTCACTGTCACTTTGCCATGCTATTATTTTTCACTTTCCTGTCTCTTGACTAACCATCTTTAAAGGAAATTTAACCCATTTGGCAAGCAAAAGATCAAAGGATCGTTTCAAGCCTCCACAGTTGTGGCGTTGTTATCTCTGAGACCTATATGTATTCAGTCTTTCATTTTGTGCATTTGTTTGTGTTGCCTTTTTTTGTTATACTGTGGGTCTGTTCCATGCACAGTTTTTTTATTGACCATTTGTCAAATTGCACCTACCAGGAGGACATTTGATAAAAAAGGTTGACAGCTGTTGATTAAACATTATATTCTATGTTGTAATTATTATTATGATTATATCATTTAATATTGAATTAAATAATAATTCGGTCGGTTAAGTGTTGCCCTGTGAAAATCCGTCCAATAAGGCGTTGGTATTAGGACAATAGAGAAATAGGTTAGTCAAGCTCTAGCATTACTGAACAGCAAAACTCTGCAAACAGATGGAATAAATGCACACATTTCTTAAAATACAAAAATTTATTAACAAAAATAAGTCAACTCAAAGTCAAGCATATTTCAGTCTACAAACTCTATCTTACTATCCTAGTACTACCCAACTGAAATACCACGCAAAATGAAAGAATAAGGAATACCAACTATATACAATATGAACAAGTGAATCAAAGATTGTTTAAAACCATAATCAAAAGAGTGATGCAACATTACCATTTATTGTTATTTATGTATGAGAACCAAGGATTATCTTGAAGAATCTGGAAATGAAGTTACGTTAGTCTTGGAAATAACTTTGCCAATAATTGGTATACCTTCAAACAACCATTCAGTGCAAGACCAGATAAAACATTATTTTAATGAAATAATATTTTAATCAGGGCTGCATGGTGGCGCAGTTGGTAGCACTGTTGCCTTGCAGCAAGAAGATCCTGGGTTCAATTCCCAGCTGGGGATCTTTCTGCATGGAGTTTGCATGTTCTCCCCATGCATCTGTGGGTTCTCACTGGGTACTCTGGCTTCCTCCCACAGTCCAAAGACATGCCTGTTAGGTTAATAGGTTAATCTAAAATTGCCCTTAGGTGTATGAATGAGTGTGTGCATGGTTGTTTGTGTGTTGCCCTGTGATGGACTGGTGACCTGTTCAGGGTGTACCCTGCCTCTTGTCCATAGACTGCTGGAGATAGGCAACAGCTCCCCTGCGACCCACTATGGAATAACAGTAGAAAATGACTGACTGAATATTTTAATGAATGAATTAAATCCAACCGTCTGGATGACAAATTCTCAACAGTGGTTTAATTAGCCGTCTTTATTTAGTACAATTATATTATTAGGGAAAAAATAATAGTTGAGGAAATATTATTTTGAATAAGAACCAACAACATTCGTGGATAAATGATTGTTAATGGTGTTTAATTAGCTATCTATGGTGGCTGGGAGGTCCAAACATACATTACAAAATCTGAAACGTTTTTACAAAGCTTGAGACTAACTCACGTTTTAGAAAACAATTTAACAAGATGTGAAACACTTTTACAAGTGCCGAAACAAATGTACAAATAACAAAATTTAGGTTCATACCGGCATTTGTACAGTTCTTAGTCCAGGCTAAGTTATAACCTATGGCTGGGGTCCCAACATCTACAATCCATTCATAGTGTGCTATAAATGTAAACATACACTACCGGTCAAAAGTTTTAGCTACACTTTCTCACTTAATGGGTCTCTTTATTTTCATGACTATTTACATTGTAGATTCTCACCAAAGGCAACAAAACTATCAATAAATACACATGGAATTATGTAGTAAACAAAAAGTGTGAAATAACTCTAAACATTTTTATATTTTAGATTCTTCAAAATAGCCACCCTTTGCTTTAATTACTGCTTTGGCCTGTTGGCATTCTCTCCATGAGCTTCATGAGCATGAGGTGGTCACCTGAAATAGTTTTCCAAAGAGTCTTGAAAGAACTTCTGGGTCAGTTCACGTCTTTGCCAATTTGTATCTTAATTTAGTAAATCCACCTTACCAGTGATTACTTCAGTTATCACAGCAAAGGACAGCTACTTTAAGGAATCTAAAACATAAAACATATTTAAAGTTTCTTTACACATTTTCATTTGCTATATAACTCCAAATGTGTTCATTCACAGTTTTGATATCTTCAGTGAGAATTTATGTACATTGTAAATAGTAATAAAAATAAAGAAAACCATTAAATGAGACAATGTTTCTAAAACCTTTTACCGGTATGTCTATAATAATTAATATCTACCAGCAGGAAGTCACGTGAAGTTATTTTGAATAAATCTGTTTATTCCATCGGAGTTAACAAGTCCAAACGTGTGTCAGAAACAACATAAAGGACAAAACATAAAGGAGTATCATACAAAAATTTCAGGAAATAATATAAAATTTAGTTAAATTATAAATTGAATTTCAGTATTTTTATAAACATTTCTTGCCATAATTTCCTCCAACTAAATTTAAATAAACTGATATGCTATAGATGGCGGAGTAGGTAGCACTGTTGCCTTGCAGCAAGAAGCTCCTGCGTTTGACTCACAGCCAGGGGTCTTTCTGCATGGAGTTTGCATGTTCTCCCTGTGCATGCGTGGGTTCCCTCCTGGTACTTCGACTTCCTCCCACAGTCCAAAAATATCAGTTAGGTTAAGTGGTTTCTCTAAATTGCCCTTAGGTGTGAATGAGTGTGTGCATGGTTGTTTGTCTTGTGTGTGTCTGTGTTGCCCTGCGATGTACTGGCGACCTGTCCAGGGTCCACCCCGCCTCTCGCCTATAGGCTGCTGGAGACAGGCACCAGCTTCCCCGCGACCCACTATGGAAGAAGTGGTAGAAAATGACTGTTTTGTGTCTTTATCTGTGGTGTCTTCTGTTATGCTTCTGTTTAAATGAACGATTAAACTTTTTTAGGCCCATGTGGGAAGCTGGTGCTTTTGCCTCTTCACCCTTTCCTCCTTATGCAGTTTTGGTAGTTTCATGTCCAATGAATGAATTGTTACTCTGTACTATGGGACATTTCGTACTAACCATACATCAATTTGTGCTTGCCAAGGGATGTTTTATACATCCCTTAACAGCTGATGCCTTAAAGTAGTTTTCTATATTCTAGTAGAGTAATTTAGCTTCATTAAATATTATCTAGAGTAAGAAGACCATCTAAAATTATTCTTGTTTGATCAGAGATCATATCATATTATAGAATTCAACTGGCCCAATTGACAAATAGAGCCAAAAGAAAGAAAAACTGTGTGCAATACAAAATGAAAGTAACTTTTGTAAATACTGTATTAAAATGAAAAAAATGTTTCTCGTTTAGACTACAAGAAACATTTTTCTTGAAGAGAAGTAGGAAAGGAAGAAATAGCAATGCAAAGGGACAAAAGTAGTGCACTAATTGGTGAAAGGGTGACTTGACCTAAAGCTGTCCCTGTTATGTTTTGTTATATTTTATTTTGTGTAGAATTAAAATAATACATTGAATTAGGAACAGCACCACTGGTTGATTTGAAATGGACACCTTAACTTAATAAGATCCTTGTGATTTTGTGTATCTTGAGAGTATTTCAAGTAAGATTCCTTGTCTTTCTCATGTGTAACAGATAAGAGAACTGATAAATCTGCAGTATCTGGTGCCATCAGACTAAAGATCAGTGTTGAAATGAAAGGAGAGGAGAATGTGGCTCCTCCTCATGGCCAGTACACTTGTTTACATGAGGTAAGTAGCAGAGGTGATAGTGTTTCTGTCAAATTCAGCACAGTCTCTGATCCCATCATTGTCGTAGCTAGGCATGGGGCGATATGAGATTCTCATTGTATGAGAATCTCCAGCAAAAATATCATGGCATTTACACCAAAATGTAAAATAAAACTTTATGACATAATAGAACTGCTTTCTTTTAAACATTAAAACAACAATTATCAAAATAATATCTTGATTATTAAAGTTATAATTATATCTAGCATATTATGTACATTATTTTATTATTGATACATATTGGCGCTATATAAATAAAATTGGACTGAATAGACATTAGCAAATTATACACATACGGCAACTAATTTACATTGTTTTAAATAAAGTTTCAACAGTATGACATATCTTTTTGTTTTCTCCACAAAATATTTCTGAATAAATTAGTCTTTCTTGGGAAATAAGGGAAAGATGTAGCAGCCTTCTTTTCAGCCATCTGACAGGCAGTGCACAGGAAAAGGTGGGGCATTTTTGCTGTTTTGAAACTATAGCATTTAAAAACCTTGGTATTCCTTTTAAACGGTCACGTCCTATGACTATGTGCAGCCTAGCGTTATTCTTGCAGACGTCAGCCATGATATTCATCGATTACCAGCTTGAACACACCGCTGCAGAAAGATCTCTTTTAAATCTGATCTTTTTGTCTCCTGTATTACTCAACAGAACCTGTTCCACTATCTGACTGAAGTAAGGAACAGCGGTGTGGTGAAGATACCGCAGGTGAAAGGGGACGACGCATGGAAGGTCTACTTTGATGATGTGTCTCAGGAGATAGTGGATGAATTTGCCATGAGATACGGGGTGGAGTCCATCTATCAGGCTATGACGTTAGTACCTCCCTGATCTATAGCCTTTTACCTCATCAATCTGTCATTGTCTTATTGGGCAGAGTGGAGGGGAGAATCGGATGTTAGAAGGAGGGCTGAAGGAACAGAAGAGTTGTAAAAATGTCTCCTCAGCAGAATTGGAGCCAGGAAGACAATCGAGCTCCTCCGTCCGTTTGATTGATAACTTGTTGGTTAGAGGAGAAAAACCTAACCAGCCTTGGTCACATTGATCACAGGCACCCGTTAACATCCTTGTTTCACCCTCTGGTTGTTTCTCTGATCAAGTGTTACCTTGGCCTTCCATAAATGTTGTTTTTTCACTTCTCAGACAGAAAGAGACATGAAAAAGATCTTAAAATTAAATATTGATTGCTGACATGTAATGGTTTTGTTCCCTGCTATATTTAAGTAATGACTCCATGTTGCAGAAGTCAGCATCATACTTGTATCTCATTTTTTAGTGATGACCTCTGCCTCATTTTTTAAGGCTTTAACCACACTTTAAAACATTTGCCTCTGGGATTTCTAATATGGTCGATGTAAATGTATTCTTTGTATCTAAATATCATTTTGACCCATTAGTCATGTATGCTTTAGTCATGTATGTAATTTAGAAGCAATCTTTTCCAATGAGACCATTGATTGGCTGTGAGCATTTGGCCATTTCCCTGGAGGTTTGCGCTGTTTGTTCAGTTGCACCACTGCGGGATCACATGTTTTTTCCACTATTTGGGTACTTGAAGGATGCTTTAGGTCATTCAAATGGTAATAGTTAGTGTTGATATCCTTCATTGTGATTGTTGATTTGTAGTCTTGATTTCAATGCTTAGGTTTCTGTTTTAGTTTTGACCCTGTTGAGAGTACAGAATAGAAGTGTTATATTTTTATTGGCAGTTTTTTTTACCTACTCCAAATCAACTTTGCATTTTTATTCAAAACACTTGTATTCAAAAATTCTGAAAGTTAAGCTTTTCACTTTCTAATTTTCAGCAGTGGCGCCTGCAGCTGTACAGCTGTGCGCAATGTGTGTTCCTTGAGATTTTGCTTTGATAAAAAAAAAAAAAAAAATCTATTATTATACTTATTTGACTTTTATTGATTTCTTACCAAAATTGTGAATGAAATAAAATAAGAAATGGTCTTTTGTGTCAAAAGGTTCTGTATGTACAACTGTATGTGTCTGTAAGGGTGAGAGCACATGCGTCGTAAACTAAAATTGAATTGGTTAGTTTACTTTTGTTTATCTGGCTGGTGGCGCCTTTTCTCCCAAAATGTACATACAATAGTAAAAGCGTATGCCAGTGTCCACTGCCTCAGCAGAGCACATCTTCAGCATGCTGAGGGGCTTTAAATATTATATACGCAACATGTTGTCGGACACCAGGCTCACTGCTCTGGCCCTGATGAACATTTACCCCAAAATCAACATCGGCAGTGAGGAGGTGTTAATGTAGTTTGATGCGACAGACAGGAGGAGAGTTAGCTTTGAATAGAAAGGCTTGGTTTTCCTTTTTTATCATTTAGTGTAATTACAAACAAATAGGCATATGTATGTAGGCATACATATGTATGTATGTGTGTATTGCATTGTGTGTGTTGGGCCATGTATGGACCAGATGCGCCATGCGCATCACGTTCCTATGGCATTTTTTTGGTGGGTCAGGACCAAACCTTCAGGTGTGTGGTGCAAAGTTGCTGTTTTTGTATCCCATGTGCATCGTGCGCAGGTGGCCTGTTTTGTGTGGGTCAGGTGTAATGTTTGGTTTTGTGCGTCAGGCGCATGATGTGTGTCAGGGTTGTGGTTGGGTTTGTGCGGGTCAAGTGCGATGACGGTTTTGTGCGTACCTTCCGCTAAAATTCTGCAGGCGCCCCTGATTTACTTGTTAAATATAACTTTGTCATCTTAATTTTGTATTTTTGAGTGTTTGAAGTACAAATCACAGAGCAAACAAATGCCAACAGTGCATTTCTAAAAAAAAAAAAAACGACAAAAGACGGAAGAAGCAATGAAGGAACAAAAATACAATTTTAAGATGTAAATATAATGTAAGGCCTTGTTTTGAAAATGTAGATGTAATTAAAAATTATTAGATTTATTAGTTTTTAAGACCTTGTGGAAACCATGTCAGCTGCAATTTCCAGCCTTCAGTGCACATCATAATTCAGTTTGTGATGAAGCCTACAAATGTTAAGGATTTTTAACAGGGTCAGTATTAAAGGTTTCACCATCTCAACCCATGCCAGGCAAACACATGTTGTTAATTTTTTGGGTCGATGCCACTTTATTATTATATATTAATTCGCAGATAAGATTATCCTTGTTGTATTTCCATGTTTAATAACATACATTAAAAGGCAGACCCAGTCAATTCATGCTTCCTGAAAAAAAACATTACATGATGTTAAAACTCTATATCGTAACGTTTTCTGCTCTGATAAAATAAATGGTATAAAAAATACCAAGCATAAGCACAATCAGCTGTTCAAAAACTACAGGGACATAGCATGTGTTTTCATTAACTACACAAATGGTTACAGTAATATTTAGATTAATTATAAATTGCAATTATATATAACATTAAAAGTTACACTTCTTACAATAGCTTTTAAAATGACAATGACAAAAGAACACGTTTAGGTACTCGTGCTGATTTACTGACTGTTGATTCAAGTAATTCAGTCAGAAATAACTACTGTTGTTGGGATTTTAGTGTGAGCTTTAAAATCCAAAATCAGCCTTAAACTACACCTTTCAACCTCTCATTCTCCTGAATGACAATCTCACTTCATTGACTGTCCCAGTCGCTGATTTTGTAATCTGTAACCATGAAAGGTTCCACTCACATCTTCTTAATAACAATGTTGTTATTAGTCCTAATAGACTTTAAGAAATTTGCTTTAAATGTAGAAACATGGAGTGCTTATCTAGCCAAAGGTTGACTAAAGATGTTGCCTTAGCAAGTTTTCAAAAGCCTTGTGTACTTAACAATGTTTCTGAGTTGTATTACCTGTTTCCCATTAGGCCCTGAGCATATTTGATTCTCCTCACACCAGCTCCTTCATCAATCTCCCTGCTTTCCTCATAGGGCCATCATGTCATTGGCTTTCCTGTTAGCACAGCAAAGTTGCTTTTAAAATCTCTAATCCTTCACAATAAATACATTCTCGTTTTAATAGCCACGAGAAATGAGTGCAGCTGTAGCTACATAAGTAGGAATATAGCTGTGTTCAACAAAAAAGCCGCCCAATATCACTAAACAGAACAATCTCAAATTTGGTTTATAATTTACTATATATCTAGTCCAGGGTGTACCCCGCCTCCCGCCCGTAGACTGCTGGAGATAAGTTTTCACTTATTGCAGGGGGATTATGACGTAGAAAAAAAGGTTAATTCCCAAATAGCATGCAAGCCCAATTCAAGAACAGTTCAGATAGAGTGTTTTGGGCATGTGGACAGATTAATAGAGTTGTTCTTTCAATCAAGCACATAACCCTATTCAAAAACAGTCCAGCTATGGCAAGGATTATTACATCCTGCAGCTGGCCAGGTCAGGTTACAATGCTAATACAACTAAACATTAGGTCAGTGAGTCACTGAAAATATTAGTCTTAATATTTAAGTTTGTAAGTAACACACAAAGAAGACAAACATCCTTCAACCCTTATTCCTTTACTTTCTGGAGAGTGAGAACAGATTTGATACATTTTTATTCTTATATTATGATTTGTAATAGAATGTGCAATGTTCCCAGTGTAGAAATTGAAGCTAATACATGAATTTATTCACTTTTAAACACATGGCTCCTCTTTTAAACACAAGTGCACATCATCAGTGTTGCTGCTTCAGTACGGCACTTTCTCAAGGAGACGTTTGTTTCAGTATGATATTCAGTGTGTTGCACTGTGTGAAGGAATTTTGCTTCTTTAAGTCCAGACAGGCGAAGCAGTGAGAGGGCTTATTACCAGCTTTATTAGGTGGAGTTAATGCTTTGGGCCTGAACCTTGTTTAGATTCAGTGTTTCTCACCTAAGTGTTTATTATGCTTCATCAAGAATGCATGAAAGGCCTTACCTTTACATTTTTCCTTCATCAAAAATCCTCAACTCCCAGTCACTCCTGACATGACAGCCGCATAAATCACAGCAGCTGTGAGAAGTCGCTCTACCTCCTAAGACCAGCCCCCATCCACAACAATTGACAATGTGCACATAACTGTCTTATTTCCCTCATCTCCCTTCGTCACTGGACCCAACCAACTGCCCTTGTCCCCCACCAACCTCCTAACCCTCAATCCTCATTTTCCTAATATCTAATTTCTCCTCACTGTCAGAAATCATAATATGCCATGTGAACATATTGTTAGTGCATCTCATTCACTGCTGAAAACCAAAGCAGGGAGGCCACTGGGTAACACAATGCATCCCCTCTCAAAAATTGGCTCAAGAGATCCAGCTCTAAAAGCATCATGGGAATTCAGCGGATGCCATCATCACTCTCCCTGCATCGCTCTCTTTGCTCGCCTAACTCCAAGTGCTGCTGGGTAATTTGGAGGCTGAAAGCAGAGTAATTAAATAGGGCTTCCAACGAGAACATATTTGTGTTTGTGTGTGTATGTGTATGTATGTGTGTGTGTGCATGGACTGCACTCAGGAAGGGAAAGGAATCTGTAATCGTTACCCCACATAACTCTGTGCATTTATATAGCAATGACTCACTGTGCTAGATATTCTTAGTTTTGAAATCTGTTTTTCTTTCTCATTCAGCACCCAGCTTTGCAGTGCCGTTTTAAAATATTCATAGAAAGATACAATGATTGTATGCATTACATTATGCATAGAAATGTTTGAATGGAAATGGGTGTGTATAAAAGGAATTCTTTGTGATTCTCATGATGTGATCAGTAATTTTGTATATGTGATTTTCCACAGATATAAAGAATGAGCCCCAAAACAAACGCTGCAGTGCACTCAGCCTACTTTTTCTGCATTTAAGCTCTCAGACATACTATATCTGTTGCATAAAGGTGTTTGGTTGATGTGGGTCATGCTCATAAGGATGGTGTATGCAGTTATCTTAAGTAATAAAGAAAACACTGAAACTATTACCTTTACATTTTTGATGTTGGGTCTGTGATAATTATATTCCATGCCCTTTGAATGTGAAAGACAAAAGTTGTCAGGATTTATTAATATAGCTTAAAAATTACTTGGGAGGCATTGCACATGGTTTGTAAAGCAGCAGAATTGTTAGTAGTTGTACAAAGGGATGTAGAATCAGTTCATGAACATAAGAATAGTCACAAAACGCAAAACAAAAAGTCCAAAACTCAGGAGGAAAATGTAGTTTGTTTAATCCTACCACAAAGGTAGTAAAAGGTAGCTTGCAATCTTGAGTTAGAACTTGAGTTCCACTTTTTTTCAGTCCATGAAAAAAAAACCTGACCTACAAATGGTCAAAAACATAAATTTTATTTATCCATATGACGTTTACTCTTGGAGGCCAGGAGGAGCAGCGGGCCTTCTGGTTGAGGTCTGGGCTTCGGGTCTTGGAGGTGGATTGGTACTCGGGCTGGCGCTTAAGTTTTCTTGGGATCATTCAGATTTTTTCAGGAATTTTGGTTTCTGTGCCTGGTCAGCTGGCTGGGGTGCCCACCGGGTTTTGGCGGGAGTGGGGGAGCAGGACGTGGCGGGGGAGCTCAGAGCGAGGGCTGTGTGTATGTATCTTCTGTGGATTTTCGGGGATGGAGCTCTCTTATTCATGGCATTTTTTTTTGGGAAGCATGTCTTTGAAATCTGTGTCTGGCTCCGGGCTGGTGTTGTTCGTGTTCGGGAAGTGCCTAGTTCTGAGTGTTACCCTGCCGCAAAACAAACAGATATAAATATTCATATTTAATTTAAAAAATATATTAATTCAATACATTATATTAATTTATCCCGAATTATCAATAAATAATTACTTATTGCACAGTAAACCATCAAAGCATGATACAACAATAAACTAAATAATTACAACCAATCCTATTCAGTTAATTTAATTAGTTCAATAATATTTACCAAAAATCATTAAGTACATTAAGGGCCAGGGTTGGGGTGTGGGGTGTGGGCGTGTGGGGTCTGGGTCCAGGCTGGGGTTGTTCGTGTTTAGGCGGTGCCTGCCCTAGTCTGGACTCGTGGCTTCGGTGGTCTACCTGTCTCCACCCCGGAATAAAGGGGTCCTCCTCGTGGGAAAAAAATATATTAATTCAATACATTATATTAATTTATCCTGAATTATCAATGAATTATTGCACAGTAAATCATCAAAGCATGATACAACAATAAATAAAATAAAATAAATAATTTCAACCAATCCTATTCAGTTAATTTAATAAGTTCAATAATATTTACCAAAAATCATTAAGTGCATTTACATCATCTGAGTACTCAAAATACTTAAGTACTTATCAAAATACTCACACAATATCGGGAATGGTTAAACAATGTTGCACAACAATCATATGTAGCTACGTTAAAGTCAGCTGGGTTTCTGTGTACAAAATTAGCTGCCGCTTTATCACGGACCAAGAAAGGTTTCCAAATTGTACAAAAACAACATGTCAAAAATAGTATAATAGACTATTACTTTAAAGTTTTAAGGTGTTAACTACTGGCTGTCCAGGTAAAGTCCCAGTCCGAACAATGTTCTTGAATATTTACAGGCCTCCTAAGTCCAAAACAAACTTTATCAGTGATTTTAATGAGCTTTTATCTGTGATATGTGTTGACTATGACTGTTTAATTATTGTGGGAGACTTCAACATTCACATGGACAATCCTGAAGACAGAAGTGCAATAGATCTATGTGACACTCTTAGAAATTTTGGTTTGACTCAACATGTTAAACAGCAAACGC